>JAAAKL020007719.1:0-16603 GCA_010016065.2 Carybdea cf. marsupialis auct. non (Linnaeus, 1758)
AATTTTAGAATGATTTCCAGAAAATGATGAATATTAACCGCCTCCCTTCGAAATTTTTGAAATCTCAACCGCCCCCCTCTCCCAGAGGGCCAGCTTCGTGAGCGGTGAAAAGAAAGTTAATAATGGTATAAAGGGTACTTTGAATAGGGAATTAATAACAAATCTACTGATAAAGACACAGAAAATTCAACTGGAAACGGGTTATCAGCTGTAAAAACTATTCACTTTCCAATGGCCTCCAAAACAGTTGATTTCGAGCGTATTCTCGTGTCTTCATATCTGAACTTCCCAATCTACAACTTCAAATGGACAAGACTCTATCTTGAGAAGAGGAGATCTAAATTAAAATAAGTCCTTGCTCTCGTTGCTCTATAATTGCGAGTTAAGCCTCTATTTTACTATTTTGAAGCCATGTGACACAGACGTCATACAGGTGACAATTGTTATACAGGTTAACCTAAATGCATCACATAAAGTGTAAATGGAGGCAAAACCTAATAACCAGAAATTTGGAAAGTCATTATATACTAGTCATATCTGATGGGGCACTTTGTGCTCGTGCACTCACAGGAGAGAGGAAAGGAAGTAGCCTCCTCCCCTGCTCCCGAATAGGGCGTCCCTAACTTCCTGGAGGAAGCATCAAAGATTTATCAAAACGTATTTGGTAACTGTCACTTAACTGGTCTGCGTACACGCCAAGACCACCGGATGTCATTCTTGTTAGATGATTTCGCGCTCAAGAAGGGCCACGCGCTGTCACCTTAGACATTTTTTTACGTTGATTTCTCCAAAAAATAATTTCGGTAATGTGAAAAAAGACGAGGAATTACGAGTGAGCACACAAATAAAACCGGAAACCAATTTATAGAAAAGGTCAAAACCCACAACAAAAAGAAACAGCTGTCTGTGGTTTTGATCGTATTCGATGTATACACACGCTGCACTTCATATAAAAATAATTCCACACTATGGGGACCGTGAAAGCCCCATATTCTGTGAGCTATATGAGGTGAGAAGATATTGACAATAATATCCTTATTTCATAGGCCCCGCGTAGGAAAACTGCCCAGGGCCCCAAAAGTGAGAAAACCGCCCCTGCTTCGTTGTCGGTTTTTACGTTTTTACGTACTAGTTAAGAGTATTTTGAAGACGTAACGTTGCCCTTTGATTATTTATGCTATTTGTACCTAAATGGTTCACGTAGATCCAATGAGATTAAATCCCCGGTTCTGTTACCATTGATGGTCTGTATCAAATGTTACACAATTTCTCTTTTACTCTGTCTAAAATTCTTAGATTAACTTTGATCACAGTTAATAGAAATCCAGTAATTTGGATTGGATGGAATGGAATGGATTTCCACGAACTGTGCCTTAATACAATAGGAGCTGGATGTACGCAGTTATTTCAGTTATTACACTTCTGTTATTGCAGATACATCCTGAAAAGCAAATAAATGGATCTGTGATGAAAGACCTGATAACGTTTTACGTGTCATATTGATTCAAAGATGTAGCAATTTTTGGATCATTGGCTAACTGAAGTTTGTTCGTAATATTTACCTCAACATTTGGAATAACAACAGCAAACGTTTTGCCTAGGTCGACATAAACAAACCCGTGGTTTTGCGTATTTTAAGCATTATTAAGGAACAGGAAAAATCATGAGAAATAGAAGGCTGTGAATACAAGAATAGAAGAATTATTGTTAAACATCTTCCCGTGGCCAAGTGGAGTCAAATTTAATGAACATTGGATGAATTCAGTGTCGATTTACATATGTTTGCCATGATAAACAAGAAATCGAAGTTGATCAAAACTGTTCACGTCATATGACGTACCACAAGGGCGAAGGAACTCTGTGACACGACTGTCGTAACACTCATGGCGTTCCTCCAAAAATAAAATAAACATTGTGGTCACCTTTGTTCCCGCCTTTTATTTCTATTCTTTTCGTTTTTACATCAATAGTACTATCACAACCAGTGAGGGCGTGAATTGTTGAGCAAGATCTCAATCAAATCTGGATGCAAATCAGCAACCGACGCATGAATGGTATCGTTGATCGTAGAATAACTTTGACCTATGAAACAAAGCAAAGTGCATACCTCTGTAGTAATGCTGTTAGGTAAGAAACAAGAGCATCCGTATCCGAAGAAGAGATAAAAACAGGCCTACATTTATCGATGTTACGTATGATTGACACGAAACAGCGCAATATCCTTTCCCTCAGGTGAACGTTGAAGTGGCCTGTGACATGTAACAACTCTATTGAGAACCAGACGACACAAAGTTTCCCTTCTTTGTGTAAGAGTGCGAAGAATCGAGCTTTTTCAGTTAGATAAATATTTTCGGCACATATTGTATTATCTTTGGAGAAGCTCCAAAATCTGTTCATTTCAATTGGAGCGTTGATCGATCCTCAATGTGCATGTCAATATGGCTTTATATTTGTTTTTGTGGCTGCCCGCACTATCCTTGATCCTGTGATTAAGTAAGACACAATGTCAATGCGACTGCGTGTAATCGAGAGCAATTGAAAGGTCCATGTGTTTCTACAAGGAACTATCCTATCTTAGATTTTCCCTCTTTACTGGAAGCTTCCTGGCATACCCCATAGAATCAGTTGTGCGAGCATGATTCCATTCTGATTATTATCAAGAGGTTGGAACCTCCTAAATAGAAATTTACCTTGTTCAGTGTCCAAATTTAATCTTGCTATAATTTGGGATACCGCCATCCTGTTGCTAGAATAACACAACGTAAGCCATTTCTGGAGTTGAATAATTTGTCGAGCTGTTTGATTGATTTATTCCCTACAGCGGGTACTTACGGGAGGTGCGACGTGAATGTTGATTCATGAAAACTCACCAAGAAGGTTATATTGGTTATGCTAACTTTTCGGGGATAAATAATATCAGAACTTTCTCTATTTTGATGTGTAACGCATATTTCATTTACACAGGAGCCCTTTTCTTTCAGTAACTCCACTTTGCCACAGTTAAGTCTCAGCCTGTTCTTTTTACTATTTCTTAAGGTCTTGGAACCGTACTGTCTCCTTTTTGAAGAATATGTCACATAACAAAACCACTATTCCAAAAAGCGAGGGTAATATGAGGGAACATAATAGGCAGAAATATAGAGCCCTAACAACGTAAAGGTAAACATCGTTTGCAGTTCGACTCTATCAAACGCAAAGTACTGTGGCATTTCACACTGCAGGGCTGAAATGGAGATTCCAGGTCCCTCACGGTAACACCTCAAGGGGCTTCGAAAGATTTAAAGTGTGTCATGAGCTTATTCCGGTACTGGAGTGACTTCCATTTTCCTGATCCACTCCTTGAGACCTATTTAACGCAGTTTTGCCGAGGGCACTTCAAGCAAATACGTCTTCGAGGTTTTGAAATTAAAATTTTGCTTCCAAAAGGATTTTTCAAGACTTATCAACCCCTTGAAGTAGATATTTAAGGCTTGCCTCTCTTTTCTCAAACGTAGTTGCAACCGTTCATAACTAAGATCATAACATAATGTCCGTATCTTCCATTTTCCAACAACATATCTAATGCCACTGCGCTCCAGATACTGTCTAACTAAAAATAACCACTTTCTCAAAACTAAAGACGTCAGTATCTTGGATACTTTACAAAGTGTATCTTCTTGTAGATGTTGCATCTTGCTGGCTATGTAGTAGGCCCCTCAATCCTACCACAACGAGACATTCTGCAGTCATTTGTGTATCAACACTTCCTGGAAGCTCACTATTGCATTATTGATTTTGACATAATCTATAGCACGATACGAAACTATGGAGGTGAAGGAAACTTGAGTCTGTTTACTGTAACATATTTTTCATTGCTTTAAACGGAGAAGTGTTGGATGATTCTCTGACACGAGACTTTAAGATTGAAATTTTGATCATCTCAGATTCACACTGGTTACTGTTTTCTTCTCCTATTTCTTCAAGAAAGCCATAGTTTGCGTTCAGACCTACCTAAGTCGATTCAAGGTGACCCATGACTCTCCCAACAAAAATATATTCTTCAGGTTAAAAAGAATCTAGGGCGATGAAATGGTTGTGTTAACCTAGCGGAAGCTTTCCATTCTTCCATTCATTTCTTATCATCTTTGAGCAGCCCAAGATACCTGAACGGCCGCAATAGGGGATCTCAAAACAGAGTGTTGTCGGTGATTATGGCTTGGTAACATTATGTGGAGAGAACAAAAGTAAGAGCTGAGTTGCATGGAGTGTTGAGATCAGAAACCCAACCACTACCAACAAGCTATAAAATAAGATTCACTCTCTTGGATGTATCTCCCAAAATCTTTTGAAGATGAAGGTGGAAGGACATGCTGTGTTGCCATGGCAATCTAACAGTAATTTACGAACAGATTTTTTATTATATGGGCTAGTGATACACTATACATAAAAATAGTCCGTTTTACACAAGGTAAGCGATGAAACGAGAAGATACGACAAAAACGTTTTTTGGAGTCACTGCGATTCCATTTTAACATCGCTATGTGTAAACCCCGTATTTCACTGTTGTGAAAACACTTAGTTTCTTTAACACCTAGACCTCAAATTCAGAATATCAGATCTTATTTCATACTGAAGACTTTCTTCCACAAGGTATGCAACGAAATTTATATTGTAGGCCTCGTAAAGACCTTTAGCCGGAGTGTTTTTACCTTTGTTTTGCAGTTGATGTCAGAGCCGCGAGCGACTGTAATCTCAAAGAAAATTGACGAGAAATAGAGGTGAACCCTCTTGGCGAAGTTACCTAACGTAAATGCCCCTATTCTCATCCATTTGTAAATCTAAGAGTGTGAGCTTGCGAAAGAATTTGCCAAACCGACATAAAAAAAGCTCCGTCGCTCCATTCGATGCCACAATGGAACAAATGTGGATGATCTTGTGATCATAATCATAATACAACCCTAAAATCAAATATTGTCTTGGGGTTTCCCCGTAACGTCACGTGACCCATATAACTGGACCGATCAGTCCGGAGTCTATTGTAAGTTACATATTTTAAAAGACTGAATTTAATGAGAATTCTGAAACAATACTGTGGAAACGAAAAAGAGTTTAACACTGTGATTCTTCTCTTCTCTCCTCTATCCCGTAACCGTTTTTGAAGGTCGTTGGGGCGCTGCGGTACTCTGACGAATAACATCTCTCCACACCTCTCTGTCCTCTGCTGATCGTAGGGTCTGTTCTAGTGTAAATCTAGTCCATTCGTAAATTTTGTCGCACCATATCTTGTGCTGTCGACCTCTTCTTCTTTTACCGCTCATTGTGCCCTGTAATATGGTTTCAATAATGCCGCTTGATCTTGTAACATGTCCAAACCAACGCAGCTTTCTCTCCTTAACCATGTTAAGGAGGTGCTGGTCCTATAGCTAGTGCAATCTGTCGGTAAGTTTCCTCATTGGTGACTCGATCTCTGTATGAGACACTGCGATTATGTCGGTACAAACAGGGTAGAGCTCATCTTGAAAATTTAAAAAACAAAACTATTGTCAAGGACAGTTGCTGGATCTAGCTCACTAGTAATCAGCGCATTACAGGAACATGACGCAATGTAAGCAAAGGCAGTGCTTACCACTAGGGAGATGGCATATATGATAAGGTATACTCTGTCGGTATTTACTTTAGGGTAAACTGAGCAAAGAAACCTCACTTGATTAATTGGCGTACACATTATATATACACAGTAACTACAGATAAATAAGGAGTTAAACTCGAACGCACGAAGGAATGATAAAAAAAACGGGCGGCGACTACGCTAACACTCTAATTGCATCGCATGGCGAGATGCATTTGTCAGAAAATTTACAAAGCTGACGGGGAACGTATGTACAAATATGCGGCAGCTCCCCAAGGGTCTTAGTGGGGATCTGCACATCTAATAATAGGGAGTTTCAGATCAGAGGAACAGGACCTGGGCTAGGACCAGGACAAATTTACTTACTGCGCACGTTTCTGCGCATATTGGAAGCGAATCTCTATTTGAACTCATCGTAAACAGTGGTCCTGAAACAACTTTCATCGAAAATCTGGTCGTGAAAAGGACGAGTATTTTTATATGTATTTCTCGAAACTCTCAAAAAAAAGTTTAAAAGATTTGTTTGTCTACAAGAAGGAGCACGAAAGATGTCTTACAGTGGAGCTTTTGACAGTGGAACCGCACTTGCACCGTCCAAATTCAAAAGACAGAGGACAGATTTGGAAAGATGTAGCTGACCACCTTAATACCATTGCAAGCCCAACAATTCGTGTTTCTTGCAGGGCAGTCAGAAATACGTTCACAGAGCTGCTCGAAAAGTTGATGATATTTACTGGCAACCTTAATGGATGTGCCAAACGAGGGATGGCATCAGTGGCAAAGCGGCATCCAGAAGGTTATTTAGGACAAAGCGGCTTTGGTCCTTGTCTCCGTCCTGAATCTAAAACTCCCTTATGTGTCTACATCAAATGCGAGGAACACACTACTTTTGGTCACTAACTAATAACGTCTTAGTTGTCATATACGCATTACAGACGGCTGAAGCTAGACAAAGCACTTCAACAGTACACGACACCACATCTCTCTCATTTTAAGACCTTTACGTGATCTAAAGAGATAAATTTAGATCTGATACATCCAATGATAAGCACCTATTAACTTCTCATGAAATTCACGATAAGATAACCTCACCAGGGTCAATGGTCAAAACTTGACAAGCCAACAGTCGTTACGTTTGTATTATTTACAAGTTTTTGTCACATCATGCCAAGGTCTTGCCAAGGTCTTGCCAAGGCCTTACCAACAATTAACTTACTGCAAGAAATAGCGAAAGTATTTTAGTACTGAAAAGCTTTTTTCTCCATTCCTCAGAGTACAAAATCTTCAGAATTGGAATTGAGAAGAAATCAATGAAACTTATACTCACTCACCTGTGCTTTTAAAGTAGCCAATCTGAAGTCTTACTGCTAGATGATTGGTGTTGTTTTGGCCAATCTGATTGGTCTTATTTTCATCATTGGGTCAGAGTAGTACATGGAAGCCATACAGAGACAGGTGTACATAAAAATAAGCTTAGGTTCTTGGGCATACCTATTCGCCTATCCAACTACATAAAAATCGTTTAATAAATCGCTGAGACGCGGTTTCCTATTTTTCAGACGAAATTCGGCCCTAGCCGCAGCTTACATTTATTTAAAGAAAACATGTCCACATCCCTAAATCGGTCTAGCTTGACCTTTACTAGGCATACCACAACTTGACCCATTGACCCTACAAGATGGCACATACATTATTAATATAAATAGATTTACAGTTGCAGATCTATTCCACAGCCCCTGCTACCATTAACACGTACAATGTACAGTTTGATGCATGACGCGATGGCAGTAAGATTGCATGCACTGAGAGTATTGAACTATGTTATCGTTGACAACATAACCTGTGTGCCTTTTCAGCTGAACTCAGGGCCCAAAGCAATCGCAAGGATCTACCAACTTGTTCTGAAATAAGTTTGGATGGAAACTGTCGTGAGATACGAGTTGGCAGGGCCGTTGCATGAATGGCTTGCGAAATAAACTGCAGTGAATTTAATATCGAACTACTAAAGCACGCGCGGCAAAAATATGAACATAACAAATTAGACCAGGAAGTAGCCAATAATTTCCTTGGAGCAATTACATTCGGGGGTGGACCACCGTAAAAAGTCCTAAGCAAAGCAACCATTTATGCAAATTTTTCCGATACACTTCTATAAATGAAAGAATCACCTCAAGGCCCAATTTTCCCTTTAACCTCTCATTTGTAATAATTAAGGTTAATTTAGAAGGGGTACTGTAGTTTAATAAACTCAATAAACTGGGTAGAATTTTACAGTATTCCCAGCATTATTCGACAGTATTTTATTACAGCTATTGTATGTTTTTTACTGAAGTTTAGTAACAAGGAACATATGATAACAGATGTAGATAGCTATCTTATTCTTTCACTTTAAATCTTTACATCAAAAATCCGATCAAGTTTATTTAAAATTTTAGTAGTTAGCATATTTTAGATGGGTCCAAAAAGCAAATTGGTCTCTCATGTCTTACTATTTATCAGTCCTGTTGCAACAATTTCCGTCTCGAGAACGCAATAAAACTCTAGCATTCTACCCCTTATACCGCTGCTTAACCACTCACCATCATTTCCTTCCATCTCAACAGAAAAAGGTGTTCAACAGGCATGTGTTCCTTGCTATGTGCTTTTTTCCCTTCAGAGCAGACTATGCACACAAGTTATCCATTACGTGGCTACATATAAAAGAGCGCATGCGTTGTCATAGCGATTATTTACAAAGATGAAAACCCTCGCCTATCTAACAAACACTAGTGCGGAGATACAAAAAGATACTCAAGGTGCTTAGTTGTAATAAATATTTTTGCTATATAAATATATTTTTATATATAAGAGTGTAATGCTCTATTGCCTGCTACCATAGGTAAGACTTCAGGCATTAAATAAAGTCTGTCTATTCACTGTACATCGGTTTGCAGAAAAACCTGAGATGCATAGAGGTGAGGGCACGCTGAAAGGAGTTTTAAGGTACACTATCGCTCCGAAATCGAAGCGCTGTACATCAAACTGAATATCTGAAACTGTACAAAATATGTTTGATGTTTTTGATAACATAAGCATATCAAAAGATGCAAGAAATATTCTAAATCGGTAATTCAAAGGCAGGTCCTTAAACTTGAAGGACTTAAGGGGAAAAAAGTGTCTGTGTGCATGTACGTGCATGTACGTGCGTGTATATGTGTGTGTGGAAGGGGAAATTAAACTGAAGTTCTTATTGAAATGCAAGGCCAGTTGTTGTATTAAGTTGAGGTATTAAGGCAGCCCTTAATAATCTTGTGCATTAGTACGACACGAAATCCATTCTGATGTACATCACTTGTCGTCTTGCAACTGTTTGAACTGAGATTTACGCTACCCTACCTAATCAAATAGGCACTTCAATAAATGATTCAATATTTCAAGAAAATCACATACCTATGTCTGTTATATATCAGAAAACGAATACCCTATCATCTTCATTTGTTAAGTAAATAAACCAACGATAAACACCGTTCTTTCAGGAAACGAACCTCGCATCCCAGAATCTAATCAGACAACGAACCTCATATCCCAGAATCTAGTCAGACAACGAACCTCATATCCCAGAATCTAGTCAGAAAACGAACCTCATATCCCAGAATCTAGTCAGAAAACGAACCTCATATCCCTGGATCTGATCAGAAAACGAACCTCATATCCCTGAATCTGATCAGAAAACGAACCTCATATCCCAGAATCTAATCAGAAAACGAACCTCATGCCCCAAAATCTAATCAGAAAACGAACCTGCTACGTGCGCCGTAGAAAATATACGTAACAGAAGCAAGTTACACATTTTATTTTCCGTACGGAAATTCACTACGGTGCGGCAGATGTATTTACAAAGTTTATATACTCACCAAAATGAATAAAGGTACTGCTAAAGGCATGTCTTCCTTTATTTCCAACATTTAACAAAGCTCGGGGTCAACTCAGCCGTTTAAGGTAAAAGTAGGGTCCACGCCTCGGGATACTCTAACCCCTTAGTTACGAGGAATGATATCTCCTACTAACGGCTTGGTCAGAGCTTCGCAGACTCTTGCAAGGTGTCAAGATATCGACAATTTCTTACAACGGTCTTAGATTATGGTTCCTGCTCATCTTTCGAGATAAGATTTAGCCATATCGGAGCAAAACGGGATAAACTGAGGGTATCCATAAGATACAATCCCAATGTATTAAGATTTGTCCTTCACTTTCAGTTGCTATCTACACTGACATTCACACAAAGTAGAGTAATATTCTTTAAATCAAGCATAAAATTAAGTCTCCTTTCTGAATCCACGTTATTAAAAACTTACAAGGAACCAGAAAGGTAAAAAAATATACGTCTTTGTTACAGTTTAAAAATAATTTAGCAATAAAGTTCGTCGAAGTGTTCTTAGATGCCGCACTATTGGTATAAAGAATTGAACAGTATAGTATAAGCTATGCGCTGTGGCAAGTGTCGAGATCTGGATTGGCATAGGTATGAAGATCTTAAGCTCTCCACAACTTTTAAAACGATCATACTTGACACGGGAGATAATGGAAATAAAACTGATCATAAATTTGAGTGCTTTGTGAAAAAAAATTATGGATCCTTCCACTGCTCTACAAATATCAAAATTTGACGTCATATTTTGAACGCAAAACATCAAAGACGGTGATAAATTGATAATGTCAACCTCCTCGGAAGGTCTAACGTACCCTAATTTTTGTCATTCGGTGTCATTGTCATATTTAAAATATCATTCGGTATTCAACCAATGGCCGCGAGAAAATGGTTTACTTTGCACCATATAACAACCTCGTTACTACTGGTCTTCCATACAACCACTTTTGGTAAGTATAGGCTATAATGATAGGAGATTCCTTCAACATTTTGTATTTATGAATGAAGGATTTTGTGCTAGAATTTTACCATTATAAGAAATAGAAAACAAGGGCGGTTGTTTGGGTGGCGTCCTCTCTTATAAATCGAGTCAGGAACTAGCCACATCATTGTTATACATTGTTCAATTTGGCACAGAAACAGATAATCACCAGATGAAAAGTCTCTGCGTCTACGACTAAGCCTAACTTCATCTAATCTGTCGTTAATAAAACGTGACGTCACCAGTTGATAAATTTCTCCCTACTTCTGCTGGGCGTAACAATGATTTCAGATTCCTTGTAAGCTAACAATAAAAGGGTTAGCAGTCTCAGCTGCATATAATTGAAGCTGAAAAGCTTTATAAGACTTCCTGCCTTACGTCTGACGTCTGTACAGTTCCGTCACTATTTTTTAGCCACAACCGAGGAACATTCTCATCATCTTCTCCTTCGTTTGCAGAGCTTTGATCTCAAATGTGCGAGAAACCCTTTGTTGTTGAAATAACGGATTACTGTTTGTTAGTAGCCAAAGTTTAGACTGCTATAATAGCAAATAACAAACATCGTTAAATAATTGATTTGAATTTTGACAGAGGAGGCCAGCGCGACAGCACGTATAACGTTGGTGTGACTGAGACAAAATACTGAAAAGGTTCCAGTGAATGTTGCTATGACGTCAAATCATCATAACTAGTCCATGAGTTGATGGACCAAGTGGCAACATTTTGGTGAGCAGACAAATAACTCCCCAAATCGCAGGGCCTTCATGGGGACTATATTTACATATCGCTATATTTCTGGTACTCTTCATTCGTAAACTAGACTTGTGGATACTACCAATGGCCTACTCACGGGGACACTAGGCCATGGCCCCGCTAACGCTCCAGCCAACCTATTTTTCAAGTACTAATTAGTTTCTAAGGGGATATTTTAAAATTCATGAACATGCCATTATGAGTTTTTTTGCGTTTCAAAGTTGTTTAAAATCTATTAGGGACATCGACTCGCCTTGTAATCTTTATTATAAGCGAAGTTTTGGATTGCTAATCATTTTCCAAATTTTTGTATTACACTCTGGTCGCAATGTCCATAGCTTCTATTTTGAAAAGAGCAGGATTATGAGAGGAATATGTGTTGAAAAGATGGCGAAGTGCCCTACAAACTGGAACAAGATGCTTCTGGATTATTAAGAGACATTCAAGAACAGTCCTTTACCTGTGCGAATCGCTGCATTCAAAATGATGGTGGGTATGTCGCAGCAGTCAATTCCATGATGCAAAGTGAGCAATAAATTTTACAGGAAAGAAGCAGAGCCTTAACATTGATTTTCATAGGGCAATAGACCCCTACAAACTAGGAACAGCTCTGGCAGTTTAGCAATCATCTCAGGATCCGTATTTGTTAGTTCTTAAAGACCAAGGTGTAACGTTGGAAAAGATCCGAGGTAGATACTCCAAAAATAAAAATGTTAACGCACAAAAAATACTTAGCATGGATGACTCGCTCCGCATGAATCCATCTGGGAAAATAAATCATCTTTAGATTCTTTTAGTTTATTTACTTGATGGCGGCTTTGGAAGGTGTGATATACTGTTTCCTGGGTAAGATCGTCGCTGACCACGTGGGCTGGAAGGTTTGGGTATCTGTGATCCAGATGAATCTCGACGATTTAACAAAGGACTGCTTGGATAACCCTAAAAGAATGAGAAGGAGATGATTGCCCAGATACGAATAAGAGAATACAAGGTCTATTCTAGTAGACCACCGGGGCGAGGATAGGATGCCAATTTAAAACTCGACTGTCTAGGGAAAGGCTATTTTCAGAAGATTTTTCAAAAATTCCCTTTTAAGGGCAATCAGCAAAGGAAAAAATGCTACAGATTGTTTATGAGCAAATTGAAGAGAAAATTAGTTGGTTTGCAAGTTCCAAGACGACACGAGACATCCATTTTATTGATAACTGCATTACTGTCTTCGACGGACATCACTTATGACACTACCATCTCGCACGTCTAAGAATCATTGCCTACAGCTTCATGAAAGCCACTTTGATACAAGAATATTCCTACCTTCAGTAAATGAAATAGGAAAGTTTCCTTAAACCTCGTCCACAAACATCGCATAAGTTAGATACAGACAATTTGGTAGACTTAAATGTCACATTTCGCTGCTGCAATGAGGAGAGGACTAGAAAACAAATAACATCAAAAACTTAGAAGATGGCAATTGGTTAGCATGATTTCTTCTGTTTTCGTCGAAATTTCGGAAAAATTTACTTTTTGTCAGCCCATGATTGTAGTTTTTAATTGCAGCGTTGCAAAACATCCTGAGTTCTGGATCATCCAGCGCTTTAACCTCTCTCTAAACTTTGTTGACCACAAAGCGGCCAGAGTATTTCAGCAGACAATTTTGTCTTGTTCTGTTCTCTAACACGAAGTCACTGGAAGGTACGCAATTACATCAAAAGATTACCATGATATGGAAAGTTTGCAAGTCTACGTAAATTACGCATACGTTGCAATGAGTAATTACGACTCATGGGATGAAGCATGGCAGAGCTTGACTATCCTTTCCTCTTCATGGTCAAAATTGGTCAAAAAGGATGGTCTGGAACGACAGTGTCACTGATATCTAAAAAAGACAGGATCAAGCTTTCCATTGATTCCAACAGCGAAATAGTGTAGTCACGAGTACTGGCATCCATCAGTCAAAATAGCGCCGAAGTCCGCCATGTTACGTAAAATAGTTTATGAGGACTGCAATGGCGTTCAACGACTGACTTCACTTTTAGACGGAAGATGCTCGATCCAGTGATTTTTAGAGTGGATAGTTTGAAACTGTAGGATGTTCGAAATGCATTTTGAATGATCGAATTAACTGATTATAGCATTTAATGCAATGGTAAATGAAATCTATGTAAACATTAAAAATAGCCATGAGACGGGAGACGTGAAGACGGTTGAGTTTAGCAATACATATTAGCAGTGTACCTCCCTAACCTCTTTAGACACACACTGGCTACATCTATACATTGATAAGTTAAATTATCAAGTACATATTAATAAATACGTAAAAATAGATTTTGAAAATTGGCAATGTATTTGGAGAAGATTGTTTTACCTATGTGGTGTGGCCTGCATTTGCTATTTGGTTAAAAAAATTCGGTTACGTTTGCTGCTCAAACACATTTTTACCTACATTTTCCATTGGTCAACAAACTACTGCTCCTTAATGGAAACCTTGTTGCGTCACCATCTTTTGCAACGCCTGTGTATGGATACCATTGAGTCGCATGACATGCTGAGTTATATAGATTTCTTGCAACAAAACAAAGTAATCCCAATAATAAAATGTTAAAAAATGGGAAGACTGAGAACTATTTTAGGACGTTTCGTAATTCTATGATGTAAGTAAATATGCTCCTGAAATTTTGAGCAGTAAACTCGTTTGGACATAAACAAAATGGGAAGCCGAGACCATTAGCGCAGCACATGTGGTCCTGGAGAAGCATGTCGAGGATAAACTGGACTGATAGGATGAGTAAAGAAGAAGTTCTATCCAGAGTAAGTGAAGAAAGAAGTATTTTGAAAGTGATAACCAAACGAAAAAAGAAAGGAGTTGGATGCAACCTCAGGCATGAAAGCCGGTTGAAATCAGAAATTGAAGGTCGACTAGAAGGACGACGGAGTAGAGGAAAACATGGAGGGTTTGTCAGATTTAAAAGACTGGTTAAAGACAGCCTGTTGTAACTGTTAAACATGCATTACGACGCGTACAATAACGAAGTAGAAACTCGATTTGGATAAATTTACGTAACTCGCAGCCTCCGTAGTGATGTAGCCCCTCGCTCTACCCACTAGTAACTTGTTAAAACCGCTGCTTTTGGGTCTCATCACAACATAGGCTGTTTAATGTACACATGCAATACATTGTAATGGCAACTCGGGAGGGATTTAACTTTGTCAAGTTGGATTCTATACTCTAATGATGCTTCACGATAGCTGCTACGCGTGATTGCCTCGTACTGAAGGTAAGGTAAATTGAACTTTATTATGTTGTTATTTTGATCATTTAGATATTTACTCCACCCCCCCCCCCCCCGTCGCTTCTTTTATGAACCACCTTACAATATTGATGCAAAATCTATATTTTTTGTGAGTGTAAAATTATGGCCGATATTACAATTAAGAGGGAAATGTCGTGATTCTATCATGATATACATGCTATGTTACATCATCAAGAAACAAAGACTCACGTCGGGTAGAATAAGCATACGATCACCATAGCAGATATTAAGGTAACTAGCAACAGTCATAAGTTCTATTTCACCTGTTTTTGTCATGTTCTTCTGACCTGGTTCGCGAATGCTAGCTTTGCTGTTGTACCTTGTAAAACATGTCTGTAGTACGTATTAGTACGTAATCGCAAGTAGTGCATTCATTTTGAAAATATCGAGCGCAACGTCATCAAATGAGGCTTTCAGATCCGTTGGTCTCCAAGTAAACAAGAGCAATTATAACACGTAGGGAGTAACCTCATTTCGCGAAACATCATGACCACGTGTAAAATTTAGCATCCAAATCCAGGCCCCGTTCTGGAGTTTTTGAAATTGAGTAGAGTAAACACCTGATCACAGGCAACGCTTTGGTACACGAACAGCAGGTGGCGCCTTGTAACCAACGAAGCCGTTCACTTAAACAACGTGTCTTATAGAGATTGCCTTAGCAACAACAAAACCACAGAAACGATTACGTACCAACCAATGGGTTGACTCTACGCCATGTGTGTGCATTGACGTAGAGGACGTTAATAAATGTAAAACTGCAAGTGCCGCAATGCAATGCGCGTGAATTATCCCTATTCTAGCAAACAAAGATTCGTAATTGTACATCGACTGATTTTAGAGTTTGAAAATTCCGATAAGTTTCCATAACAATCGAATCCGGACAACGTTCGCCCCACGTTCGAAGTGTATCCTTGGAACAACTGAATGCAAATAGCTGATTATGGCAATAATGCCTGGTTCCCACTGCGGTGTAAGGCTTGTCGTTATCATTTCAGTCCTTTGCCTCTGAAGTGATAACAATCGAATCAAGGCAATACTCTGTTCGTCCACATCACCCATTTCACAGCAATTCTCGCGTTTAAAAGCTCGTGAAGCCATTTGATTATTTATAGTTGAGTTGTCTCTTCCGAGATGTGTCAATCAAAGTCAGGTGCTCAACCAAGACATTGACAGCGACAAGGACAAGCATTACGCCGCGGTGGGAACCAGAACGGCAAACGAAATCCATGCGAACATTTCAATCCGTCGTATTCCAGTTAATAAATTTAATGGTTAAGAGAAAAAACTGAAGGAACGTAACCTCTCCCCACCTCAAACAAGGAGAAAAAATTATGGCCACCTCTAGCGGCAGGGAAGGGCGCTTAAGGACACTAAATATTACAAACTTTCAAGGGGCAGGGCAGGTTGGGCAAAAGAACAGTAGGGTGGTCGACCTGAAAAGAGACAAGAGCTGCAAGCATGAAAAGGAGAAAACAAAAATTAAGTTTTGTTCCTGAAGAAAATTTTCACGGCTGGATCAGGCAGAATAACTTCAATAGATAATCATCAACGTATGAAAAAAAGCTACATGAAAACATATCATGACCATCGACTCTTGAAGGCTCATTGGGTCTTTGTTTTGAAGATCAAGTAATGCTACATTGTGGCAGGAGCCATATCATAATTTGATCACCTTAATTTGGGACACTTTGTCCCACATCTGAAATCCCTTATTGCAACACAGACTAAGTCTGTCACTATTAAATCTCTTGTGCACCCACGACGTAAAGAATGTACAGGATAAAGGGAAAACGTGAAAAAAATCATCAATGATCACAACTTAAAAAGAGGGACTTCAAAACAGCTTACCTAGTATTCTCATTCTCAAGTATAGACGAGAAGTTACAGAAGATTGCAACTTAATGTCAGTGGTAGCTGGTTTCTCATTTTGAATTAAAGTAAACAGGACCTGCAATATTTGGCATGGCGAGACTTGGACAATCCTTGCGGAGGATGAAAGAAGACTAAATGCGTTCGAAAAGAAATGTCTTAGGAACATACTT
>JAAAKL020007720.1:0-16603 GCA_010016065.2 Carybdea cf. marsupialis auct. non (Linnaeus, 1758)
TTCTCTCTTACTTTCGACGCTATTCCAGGATCCGTAAAAACAATAGATAACAGAGCCTACAGGAAATAACAAGAAAATAGTAAAATTATTAACAACTTTTGAAATTGCTACATAATGAGATTACAGATATCGTTACCGCTCCTACAAATCGACATGTAATGAAGGAATGTGTGAACCCCAGTGCAGTAGCAAGGGGTATGTTTGGTATGCTAAGCATACCCTAGGAGAGAACTTCAAGGTAAAATTTCAGAATATATTGGAATAAAAAAAAATGTCTCATTATTTTATTTTCTGTTTCACACTCGATGAATCGTAATGGATCCATCTCCCACATGGACTTCTACATGTCGTGTAAACTTTACCCTGTTCCAAACCGTCCCTGGGGGAGTGCCAGATACCGGTAAACTTTTCATGAAGCATGCCCTAAATATGCTCATACATAATTAGTATACCCTAAAAAGATGACCATTTTTGATGAAAAATGTCCCTATATTTTATGACCTTCATTGTCTACCTAGATTAAGAATTTGATTATTTAAAGACGAGAATCAAATAAATAAAATGCACTTAAAATTTCTATTCCTCTAGTACCCCGACCGTCAAAAGTTACCATCATTTAAAGGCACCTTGTTCTCCGGGTTAAAATAATTTTTACAAACAAAAACTTGACTGTTCATAAACGTAAATCTAGTCAGCTTTCCCTTTGGACGAAAAGAGGATAAAACGGTCACAATAGGTGATGATGCATATGCAGGTATGTATAAGAATTGGTTTAAATATGTTTAAAAGAGAATAGAGATAAATTATCCTGACTAAGTGCATTACGTCTCAGGAAAAGAATTCAAGGATGCCTAAGCTACATTATCTTACAAAATGTATCAATTTGAAACCAGTCAGAGTCTGGCTTCTAATATCCCTTATTCACACACGTTTATCATATTTCCCTTCAGCACTATAGAACTAAGTTATTCGACTTACCCAGTACTAAAGAGTACTTAAGAAGACCTAGAGGTCAATCATGATCAAGGACAGGTAATGATACCCTGCAATGCAGCTACTATAAATGACATGCCTACTAACCTTTGGTGTGACGTGATCTTAGGAATACGATAAAGAAAGGGATACGTTTCGGAAGAAAGCAACAAGAAATATCCCCTCCGCTCTGGTCTTTTCGCATGCTTTTGTAAGGATCATTATAACAAAATTAAGAGTCAGTTTTTGAATCGCGCGCAGTTCGTGATCAAATACAGCTAATGAGACGCTAAATTACGCTTAAGCTTATGTGGCCCGCTGCTAATTAGTTCAGAGGGTCATACGTAATTCACAGCCATCTACATGTAGCCTGACTGTAAACTACCGCAGCTTGAGGCTCGCCTTAATCTAATACTGTAGCTTGCAATTTATCCATGAACATGCAGCACAGCAATAGCACCATCTTTATTTTCAAATAGAATAAGCTATGCGGTGATCTGACTAGTTGATTGGCTGAAAGACTTATACATGGCTCGAAAAGCGCGTCTTTAAAGTTAGTAGCACTTTGGTCATACGATTTGCAGAAGCTACCCGCATATTTAGCTTGCTAGCTACAACCATGGACGAAATTGTTGATGAGAGTTCAAGGAAACCTGCATTACACTAGTCATATAATAGGCGCCTTCATTGATGCAATTACTTGGTAGTTGCCCCTCTCCCCGTGGTATACCTCAGGTATGTTGTCTGTTATTCTTAGATACCATAAATTCCCAGACGTTTTGATATTGGCCATTTCAAATTTATATGAGAGATTTTATACATCTTTTAATTGCCAAAATTTTCAAACTGATTTTGTTCATGCTGGACGAGGTGTGTTACAGGGTGATTGTCTTAGCCCATTAATATCTAACCTTGTCATGAATACCTTTGTCCAGTATATTAAATCTGATATGTTTTCCCAGTTAGGCTACTCTTTCTCAAAAGTACTGCAGCCCAGACACTGGTATCAGTTTGCTGACGATGCATGTGACTAACAGGACAAGAATACGAGAATCAGAGTTTACTGAACGCTTTCACTGCTTGGTGCACATGGAGTCGCATGACTATCCGTTTTGACAAGTGTAGTAGCTTTGGTATTATTGAATCGGGTACTATTTCTAAACAAATTCTCCAGAGAGTGTTTATCAATGGTAATTTGGTTCCTGCTGTAACCTTACAGAGTAGTTTCCGTTATCTTGGCAGATATTTCAACTTGGAAATGAAAAATAGTGACCATTAGGAAATTCCAGTCGACGAAGTTAATGAAACCTTAGAGAAATTGAACTAAACCTAAACCTATTAGAGTTTATCAGAGGGGTGAAGTTAATCCGTGGTTTCTTTTATCGGCTAAAGGCTTTTGACTCCTACTAACTTTCAGAACCCTCAGGGTTTTGTATGCTTCCTAAAGCCGCTGTAACCCTAAAAGATAAATTGACCTCTTGATGCCTTCTAGGTTTAGTCTGGTTCAAGTATAGGACAAGAGAAACTTAAAAATACAAAGTACAAAAAAACTTTACGTATCACACTGAATTATCTACCAACCATTTTCTGAATGTACTATAAATTATCAAATTCGCCCACTCCTTCGAAATTCCTTCCCTAAATAAGCACTCATGAAAAATCCCTACGTGCAATAAAGTTCCCATCAATTCCCCATGGGGGCTTAATAGGATCCCTTATACATGGTAAAAAGCTTGTAAATGAGGCAATAATGTGCCTACAGTCACTTATTTTTATGTTTTAAACGATGGACACTCAAGAGAGGTGACCCAGATGAGAGCTCCACGTATTTTAAAAGAGCACAAACAACAAAATTTCACTTTTGAAGAGATAATAGAAAAAGGTAAAAATACCACCACCGGGATTCGAACTTGGGACCCATCCTTTCGCGGTATGCTGCTTTACCAACTGAGCTATGGTGACCCGGTCATAACATAGTTCACTCCTCTCCAGTCGCCACATTAGCTACTGATACTCCACCGGTGGACATCGCATCCAGCTATATCCAATTTTGGAGATCAGCAAGATAAACAAAATTCCATTAGAATCGAATACATTCCATAACATCATTCCTACTTTCAATATCTAAATGAAATGAATATCCATGTAAACTCGTTTTAAGGCTTATTTACACGCTACGATTTTGTCAGGCCGACTCACAGTTGGTATGACGTATATCTATTGTTCAGGAGTCTGATTTCCCGGTTGTTGATCTCAGCAGAAAGTTTATGATGTACGAACAGATTTACTCCCGATTTTGGATGTCGTGGCAGTGTCTCAAATTCAAGGACGCCTTGAAGTCGCCATGGAAAGCATGACTTTCTGTGAAGCAGAAGCTACATTACTGTTAGGAACGCCTTGTAGGGACACTCTGTAGGCATATCAAAGAATAGTGCCGTGAGTTTTCTTTGCAATTTTAGCATGTTTTTATGACAAACCAGCGAAGTGACTATGTAGTTTCGCATGCAAGGCTATAATACCATCCAGATGAATGCATCCCCGAGAATCTAGGTGATTGCATATTTTCCATTCTCAAGTAAGGTCTCCTATTCACCTTCTCCTAGTGTTTATGAACAAGATAAAATCCCAAATAGTGTTTTGTGCTCAAAATCGTCGAGCGTGTCGTGGAGGCCAATTACACGTACAACCAACCTTTGGTTGGTCACGTGACTAGATCGTCCCTAAATCGGCCCGACAAATCGTAGCGCGTAAATCAGCCTTTAGTGCAAATAAACACCTTGGGTGAATAGAAATTTTTATGGGAAACAAAAGTACCTTGGCATAGTTTTACGCACATCTTACTTACCTACTATCATCCAGACACCAAACCGCACCCACGTGATGCTTGAAAGTTTCAGCATTAGAAAAGTATTCAAGTATATGGCTAGAATGGGCATCGCGGGAACACAGGGAGCCATAAAACCTAAACGAACGTTTGATTGAGGCATGGAATAAATCACTCCAATAGAAATAACAATCATGATCCCGAAAAATGATAATAGTGTAATCACTCCTAGTTTTCGATCAAGAATGTCATCAAATGCAAATAGAATCGTACTATTGAATCCAAAGAACCAAATAAATAATGAAAGGCAGCTGCAGGTAACTACTCGACTTGTAAAAGGGGTGGGCCCTCTTTTCTCTCCACCCTCTATAATTTTCTTAGGTGCGCCTCCATTTCCTCCTCCCTCGGGAGCCTTTGTCAATGGAGGGTTTTCAGGTTTAGCAACATCAGCACCCATAGGTATCGGAATTTCATCCTGCCCTTGTTTCAGCAGGTTTTCCGACGACGTAGTCTTCTCATGCATTTCTAGTCCTTCAATTACTGCTTCTGAAGCTAAGTGATTATTTATGCAAGCAATAGTTTCTGTTGGTGAGATTTTCGCGTCATTTCGTATATTTTGCTGCAAAATTTCGTTAACGTTCTTCTGTTCGCCAGGAATAGTACTTGAACGATCCATCTCCTCTTGGTAATTTTGAGCCGCAGTATCCAAACTCGATGAATATAATGCATCAATTTTTCCTTTTTCCATATCTGACAATAGTTGCTTCTGATTTACACATTCAATTGCTTTATTCGGTTGATCTTTTTCATATACAAGTCGGCTATCTTCAGTAAGCCTCTCTATTGATTCTGAATCACTTATTGCATAAAATTCACTATCTTCTGCGTGCTCTGGTTGATACCTTAAGATAAGAACACATAAAGAGACCAAGGTGTATGCAAGCAACGTGCCAATACTCATCATTTCTACGAGTTCTTCCAAATCAAACAGAAGAGCAAATACCGCTGTAAGTATCCCAGGATACACCGTTGCATTGACTGGAACTTCAGTTTTTGAGCTAACCTTCATGAAACACTTAAAAAGCAAACCATCTTGCGCCATTGCATATATGATTCTTGGAAGAGGAAACAGGTTGCCAAGCAAGCTGGAGCTTAATCCACATATAGCACCTATGGATATGATGTAATTGGCCCAGGGCAAGCCCCTTTGCGCAAAGGCAGCTGGAATAGGTGAAAGTTTATCTAGCTGATCATAGGGAACCATCAAAGTGATAACTGCAGACACACCGAAATATGCTACAAAAACAATCAGCAGGGAAGCAACTATTGCCCTTGGAATTGATTTTGATGCATCATTGGCTTCTTCGCCAGTCGTTGCAATGATATCAAATCCAACGAAAGCGTAGAAACATGTAGCAGCTCCAGAAATGACTCCAGAGCCACCGTATGGAAAGAAACCTCCTCCTTCTGTCCAATTTTTGATGTCAACAAAGAATAATCCAGTAACAATAATAAATAGGACAACTACAACATTGAAAACGTTAAACATCGTAGTGAAATTTGCTGATTCTTTAACTCCTAGTGCAAGAACTATTGTCACTAAAATTGTAAATATAAATGACAGAAAATCTGGATAATCTCCAAGATATTCCGTATTAAAAGATCCCACATATTCCAGAGTAAGGTTCTTGACTCGATAGCCAATTGCATAGTCAAATGCTCCTGACAATGCAGCAGCATCAGCAGCAGTACCAATCATATATTCTAAAATAAGATTCCAGCCTATAACAAACGCCCAGACTTCACCAACTGTCACATAACTGTACGTGTATGCACTCCCTGTAGTCCGTGGTACTCTCGATCCAAATTCAGCATAGCAAACTCCAGATAAGATTGATGTGAAAGCTGCAATCGCAAACGAAATTGTTACTGCAGGTCCGGCCATATTTGCAGCAACTTGTCCAGTAACAACATATGTTCCAGCTCCTAGGGTTGCTCCTACGCCTAGGGAGATAAGTTGTGTCGTAGTCAAGCATCGAGACAGACCTTGAGCCCTACTGATATCCCTACGTAGTTTCTTCCGTCTGAACAATGAAGTAAACCATGTGTTGGCAACAGTTTCTAAAACACCCATACTTACGGACTTGTTGATGAGCGTGTTTCTTTCAAGAGGAAAACTTAAACTTCGGTTTATTTGTCTTACTAATGATTACCACCTTTACGTTGGTAATTAGAAATCCTTGTATTCCAATATTGAAAGAAATGACGTTGAGGTATTTCAGAACTGGCTCACAGGAAAGTCTGTTAGTACTGGAATTGAAGCAAGCTTCAATCAAGCCATGTGATGACAAGACCTTCCCTTTATCGATGACGCCCTTTTCATAATTTACTCTATTATAAACAATCATATGTCAACTTATCTCACTTTCTTTGCGCAACCTAATTGAATAACAGCGGACGAAAGAATACTTGAGGTTCTCTAGTCCGCATTAAAGTTGCTTGCTCACGGTATATGAACAATTGACAAACGAAGAGATACATCTTCCCCGCTATGTGTAATGTAGCTATGAATGACCCAAGCCATGCTCTTATTGTTGATTCAAGTGGCTTCTTCAGAGGTTCTGTGTCTTTCAATTCGTCATGTTCTACCTAGATTAACAGCATCATCGACTGGTAAAAAGCTTGCTTCCATTGATAACCATTGTAGAGATTCACTCCACCTTCTTTGGTCTAATTAATACGTAAAAGTGAGTGTTTAGTTGTCATGAACACTTCAATACTGCAGAAAAACGCAATGTCGTTCAGAATATAAACCAATAGATGAAAAAGAATATAAGTTACTTCGTATTGTTCCACTCCACGTTTATACTTGCTTGTTGGCTACGATCAGTAAACACAATCATTAACCTATCTGAATGGTTCTATGAGTTCAAGGCATCACAGTAAGAAAGCTTCAACAGTCACCCGATCAATTCTTTCTGAAGCCTACTCAAGATGTTCCAGCAAAAACCAATATCCAGATACTCTATAAAGATTGGCGATTTTCAGTTTATCCATATTTTTTCACGGTAGTTCATAAAAAGTTCAAAAGGAGGTCCCAAGTTTAGCAGGTAAGTTCAATCATGCCACAAGGTCAAATACTGGTAGCTTATGGGACCGTAAAATACGAGACTACAAACCCATTAGCCAGCGGGTAAATTGACAGCTAATAGTATTCAAAGCTACAGTTTACAAAGAGCAGACTTATCACAATTGTGATAAGGAGAATTTATCAAAGCTATGCATTTACAGTCATGAGGAACAATTCAAGCCCGTTTTCATGGAAACGTACTGTTACAGGGATAAAGCAAAAGGAAGTCAAATTAGCTGATGATTGCATTAATTTAATACCACTCACGCAGAATTACGGTGCATGTTGCATATCACTTTATTAAAAGATTTAATCTTGAATTAGACTTTGAAGCTTACCTGACAATTTTCCGAAGAACAGTCTAATTATGTGATTGCATAACAAAGAGGGTGGGGTTCATCTGAACGACAAAAGGGATCATTTTTGTCCCAAGTGGAAGTCCCCTTTAGCAGCGCAAATTGTTGGAGTAATTATCATAACTGTTTTTGCAAAGCTGATACCTCCATTACAATCATTAAATACACACTTGCTCTCGCAACGTCTGCGGAACTCTGAGACAAGTATCACGTTTCAAAGGTTCATGCAGACATTTAAATGCATGCAAAATGAGTGTACATTACATGGAACGTCGATATTGACCTGAGAATTGATTTACTATAGACAGTTAGTCAGCAAATTGTATGTTATTGCTTCGCATTTCGAGTCACTACCTGCCTAAAATTACATTTCCCATAAATTAAGGCTCTAGTTTCCTGTCAAGTTAAGGAAAACATAAATGAACACTGTTCCATTAGCAGATGAGAACTTATTCAAAAAGCACTTATTGGCGCTTTTCCAGTAAACATGAGGTACCAATTCAAACAGTAAGGATAATCTGTGAGTTTACGCATTGAGCCTATGAGATAAATGCTTTTACTGTCCTGTAGAAGGCATGAAATGAAAGGAAATGTAGAGAGACCACGTTTTTGCATCAGAGCGTTTGGGCGTATATCAAGTATATTGAAAGTATGCGAAGCTTACTTGAACTAATCAATATTCATGTTTTTTGAATGAACGGTATGTGTGGTGTTTCTCTATGCTTCTATGCTCCCGGTGTATAATACATTTAGTAGTATATTAAGTACATTTTCACTCTTACTCTAGAGAGGCTTTACCCTCAACTTTAGACATGACATTTCCTGCATCTTTCATAACCATAAGGGAAATAAACGTAAAACGAAGTCTCTCCTTTGACAGGTTCCTCTTTAAGGTGCAATATATTTTTGGACTATTTATATTGTTGCAACCCTAAATGAATATCTCTGCTTCAAGTAATATTTGATGACCTCGTATAATATCAGCCTTTGCCCACTTTGCCTATAAGTACATTTTTGTCAAAATAAGTATTAAAATCTCAAGTAAGTACCATAGCACTTTCTGTAATCGATTTCTTATTCTAACGCAGTGGCTCTGGATTCATCTTGGCAAAGGACAACAGCTTTATCAATAGAAGATCAATAGGCATTCTTCAATCAACGAATATCAACTTTACTCATTTTGACACTACGTTATCCTATGTTTCTTAAAAGATTGGAGTGTTTTGATGAGGTAATGGTCTCTAAGCAGTGCATGTAAGAGCCATTATGGAAACGTCGCAACAAGGATCGCTATTTGCAGAAAACATCCATTTTTTACTTGTATGGAGTTATGGGGTTCAGACAAAAACTAAACCCTTGAATAGCTATCACCTGTACATAAGCACTTAAATATCCAGTAAACTTTAAACGGAGTCGAATCTGTTTTAAAATTTTTGCTATAATTTTCGACTGGTGGTTAAATCTAATTCATCAAATACGTTAAAATGTTTGGCACAGAGGTACCATTTGTACAATAACAGTGTGTCCAATGTAAAGCTTACTGTAAAAGCATGCAAAGGAAACATGAGTACCGCATTTCAAAGTATTTTACTTTCTGAATGCTATTATTCAAAGCTATTGTGGTGATCACAAAGTGCTCCACCCACTTTATTACTATGTCAGTTCTTCTGGGACTCTCTTCGATTCTAGGGAAATGGGTTTCTGACATGTTATCAAAGGGAAGATCTCGCCTTTGACTTGGTACTGCAATGCCGAGAGATTGCTGATTTAATTCAAAGAGACATACAGTTTTATTAATCGATAGGCATGAAATGGGTGGAAGAAGTGTTTTTTAAGGAAGCTACAATATTTTTGACTTTGCTCCATGAAAATAATTCAGCACGAACCGCCACTGATTGCATACCCAAAATTTTAGGCCAACACGCGTTGGTGAGAATCACTTATTTCAGCAAGATGTGAGGAACATCTCATACACAATCTTGGCCATCTTTCTATCGTAATATACTCATCTTGTTACTTTATCCCTATCTAGAATAAGATATTTTGAGATTCCTAGTACTTGTTGGCAAGGGAAATGCTAATAAGCCCACGGCCGTATAATGTTTATAACTCTGTTAATTTTTTGTCACTTTGTTACGAGACTAATTGGATTCTTTACTGACCTATTAGCTATAGAAAAACACGTCCGTTTTTGATATTATGTCGTCACGGCCGTACGTTGCCAACTATGTAGGGACAATCCTTTGTGTTAAAAGGAAGCACGTCCTGATATTGTTGTTTTTAACCAAATGGGTATTTCTGAGAGTTGCAATAGTGTAATTTTTAGGATTCTTGACTGATCTATTAGCTATAGGAAAATACGTCCATTTTTGATATTATGTCGTCACGGCCGGACGTTGCCAAATATGTAGGGACTATCCTTTGTGTTAAAAAGGAAGCAATGGTGTAATCTTCAGGATTTTGGTATATAATTGAATAAAGCCTCGAGACATGAATTCTGCAATATCAGCTTTAGCATACCGTAGGTGGCGATAACTATCTCTACATGTCCTTAGCAAGGAGTCACGAGATGATGTCTACATCACCGTCGTCAAGGTTTGGTATTTACTCCTGTCATTAAGCACTAGATAAAGAGAATTACTGTGTAAGACGAGAAAACTTAGTGTAACAAAAAATTTAAGTTGCTAAAATGGTCACACAGGAGTAATCGGAATAACTGGAGAGTAGCATATCCTGCGAGTAAAATGGCAGGGTCACAAGTACTTAAACAACACCATAACAATACATTGTTAGAATACTGTCAACTATAAAAACATAAAAAAATTTTTATTCAGGCTCAAAAAATAAAAAATATTAAACTGTGGGCAACAGCAAACCTCACATATTGACTAACTTGCGTAATCCTCCATGGGTCTTTGCACACTACTTCTTGACATAGTCTTTCCAGATGGTACAGTCCTTTGCTTTGTGTTTAGCAGTGAGAACAGGGATCCTCGCATCTTCTCGTGTTTGGCTTAACCAACGCTGATTTGGTCTTCCTCATCTCCTACCTTCAAAGTCTTCTTTGTATACTCATTTGACAAAGTTCCTATTGATTCATCTATTCATATGTCTGAGCCAGCTCAATCTTTGCTTTTACATTACGTTCAGAATAGCATTTTTTACACCAAGAATCTTCCTGATGTCAGATAATCGGCACATGTCCATTTTTGTTTTCCAGGCCCTTTCTCAAAGGCAGTCATATTCAAAATGATCAGTTTGCGAGCATCAGCTGCTTATAGGGCCCATTTCTCTAAAGTAAAAATTTCAATGGGTAAAAATAACGCATAATACAGCCGCTGCTTTACACAGTGTGGTACTTCTTTTTTTGACCAGACATTCTTTTAGAGTCTTCCAAATGCATTACTTGCCAGACTTGTCCGTGTTTTTACGTCATCTGAGTGATTAGGACAACTGATCCAAAGAATACAAAGTTTTCAACTTGTTCGACCCTCGATTTGGATATTTTCGGATAGTGTTTTTCGGATTTGGATAGTGTTGGAGATAACTATGAACATGTTGGCATTTACCTTGAAGCCCCACTTTTTATATGCCTTTTCAAGTTCTTTAGTCGAGAATTTAAACTTTTCTAGCAGTGTGGATGTCAAAGTCGTATCATCGACATATTTTATAGTGGTTGACAGATCTTCGGCAAGGTAGCAAGTTGAAACATAGGCATTGAGACAGGAACTATAAAGACAGAAAACGTTACCTATCAGTCTGCATTTAATAAGGCAAATATTTCCATATGTAGTCCTATAAGGCACTTAAATATCATGCTTCAATAAGCTAAAGTAACAAGGTTTCTTTGCCTCCTTGCTCTTTCAATTCATCTTCCCCTTATTCCTCTTTCTTCTATTTTTCCTTGCTTCATTCCTCCTCCCTTCCTCCATCCTTTGTTACTCATTCTTCTATCACTCCTTGCTCCGTCCCTCCTCCCTTACTCCCTTGTTTGTTACTCATTCCTCTATCAATCCTTACTTCGTTCCTTCTGCCTTCCTCCCTCCTTCGTTCTTCTTTCTTCTATTATTCCTTGCTTCATTCCTCCTCCCTTCCTCCCTCGTTTGTTACTCATTCCTCTATCACTCCTTACTTTGTTCCTCCTGCCTTCCTCCCTCCTTTAATCCTCATTCTTCTATTACTTCTTGCTCCGTTCCTCCTCTCTTTCTCCATCATTCGTTCTTCTTTCTTCTATTACTCCTTGCTTCGTTCCTCCTCTCTTCCTCCCTTCTTCATTCCTCATTCTTCTATTACTTTTTGCTTCGTTCCTCCTACCTCCCTCCCTCCTTGATCATACTGGAATAGTAGCAAGAAACGATAGCACTGTCATTGAGTTGTGGCAATGACAAAAAATGGAATGCGGATGTAGAATAAAAACACGGTTAAGAGTTAATGTACCAAGAAGAAGAAAATTAGTATTTAGAAAAGACGCAGAACATCTTAATCTAACGCACTTTTCAATATTTAAAACACCTTTAAAAATTATATCTTGCATCTTATATCAAAACAGTGAACTTTCTATAGAAATTGTTTCATTGCTTTAAAGTTACGGCTTTAAACTTGTGGATACAGTTCAAATATATATGGTTATATGGTATGCTTCTAGCAGTGACCATTTCTTCTTCAAGTGAAAAGCGTTACTGAATATATGTACAAAGTATAAAGAATGGTTTCCTAATTGGAACTTATTCAATAGTTCTATATAATTTAACAGGATATGGTGAGAGCTCTTTTCCCAATAAAGTATATAAGCTCTCACCGGAGTAAAAGTTTCAGAAGGTCAAACATTTGGTCTTTAGGGTTGTGCTCCTTCATGATTCTTGAATCAACTTTGTGGTCTAAAAAGGTAGGTCAACGGGTTTGTTGGACGGGTTGGTTGCTAAAGCTCAGCTTTTGGTGTTTCATCTCGAAAGTATCATTTGTCAATGTCATGTTGAGTGGTGTTGAGAGGTGTGCTAGAGTAATGAGACTTCCTGATTCTTGAATCGATCTTCTTCTTTAATACTCAAAGGCCAACTGTTTCCTTTCGTATGCGCTGGATCTGTCTGGAGCATGTTTGGAAACATAGACAAACACAGTAAAGCTCAGCTTTTGTTGTGTCATCTCAAACGTATGTTTATCAAGGTCATGCTGATTGGTGTTGAGGTGTTCTATAGTAACGAGGCTTCCTGATTCTTCTCGGTTTTATATTTTATTTAGTGATATTAAAAGCACAATTAACTTAGAGACTTCTAGCTTTGGGCTTCTAAAAGGAGGTGATGATGGCCATGACGTCGTTATTATCTTATCACGTTTTTAACAGTTTTATTAGATCTATATGTAGAAGCTATTGAGAAAGGTCCCCTACAATAGAAAGCACTACAAATTGATATACAGCATAAGTAATTGTACAATGATAATATATATAAGATTCATGAACAATATCGCTGCTAAGAATTTGAAGTAAACCTCCTAGGAACATATTATTCCGCATTATTAGCTGTATCGAACATGTTGCTCTTTTATAGAAAAAGGTTGTCTGGATACATTCTAGTTTCAAAATCTTGAAGAGATACTCGAGAAAAGTAAAAAGGTCACCACCAGTAGTATTTCTTAAAACTTTATCTTTTTCAATTTCTGTGTTTTCGATGACATCACAATCAAGAAATGAAACGTCGCAGTCATGTTGTACAAAAAAGTATATATCTTATGTAATTCCCGTTAGCAAAGAAGCTTTAGGAACAAGGACAACAAAGAGTACTGGTCTGATTCGTTTTCTTGTGGCTGCGTTATCCCTTGTTTCCACTGTCTGTTTGACTACTCCTCTTCTAGGCAATAGACACACTAGATGGAGGACGCGGTCATAACATAAATATAATTGCCCAGGTAAGTATCTTGAATAAAGCCATAAGTTGGTAATAGAAAACAGCCTACTCAATTGATATCAATGCTGACGTTTTGTTGACTCTCATGCAACACTCTCAAAGTGAGTATATTCAACCTGACAAATCATTGTCGGATTCGGTTCTGTGATAAGCAAGCTTTCTCTAAGGAGAAATAGATAGCCAGATAAAGAACTGGTTAGAATTTTGAAGTCGTCAAGTGACATAGGGTGATTTATTAAGATAGGGTGTTGTCTTATGTTGGTAAAAGGTGGGCTAGAGAGTAGATCAACTGGGAAGGCCAAGATGCCCAGGTATCCTATTGTGAAGATGGTGGCTCGTCTGACCCAAATACAATGCTGAGCAGCATTGATACATATATTGATAAATGACCCTGGATCTAAAGAGTCTACACATGAGTTCTCTATAGGAAAAGCACCAGATAGCCGCTGCAAAGGACGAAAGATAAATCGTAGGTAAATGGTGGAAAAGGCAGATAATGCCCTTTAACTTTTCCCCCTCGTTTCTTTAAACTTTAACAATTATAAGTTTCAGAGACTGTCTCTTATGTTATGTCGTAATTCTGGAAACATTGGTTTGTATCCATCTTCAAGGTATCGCAAGGAAACCCAGAATTTCCCATTTTGAAAAAAGTATGATTTATTGGTGGCAGGGCGTTGTAATTTTCAGAACGTAATCTTAACAGGGGTTCTCAACAGAAAATTTTAAAGTTCCTCGAGAAGGATTACACACTTTTACGAAAGAGTGCTTCAAGCCTTCTACTCTTACTTTGTGTGCTACTACCAACATCCAATAATGATAAGTCTATTTCATGACGAGGCTTTTGTGTCCTATAAACATATGTGATTCCACTCATGAAGATAAATAACGCTCAGTATTCACGACCAATTGATACAACACTGATGCACACATGTGAATAATGATAAATGATGATGACGACCACTAAGGAACCAAATTGTCGACGTTGGCTGTACCATTGTATTACCCTGCAAAGTTAGATACGTCCGGACATTATTTCTCGATTCGAATCTGAGAGGAAATAGTAATAGCCTTATCAATAATATGTGTATGATTACAGGTACATGCAATAATCGAATCGAAATGTGTATATAGTCAACAAAGCATTCAAATAAAAACAATAAAACAATATCGTCAAAGGCTAGTTACCTCTTGACATTCTGGCAACGAAATCGTGTATCTTCTCAACAGAAGATCCCAAAAACTATCTTAATGCTTAAAAAGACGTTGTATTTACACCAGTCTTTACACAGGTGACTCATTCTCCAGTTATTTTACGAATTTGTCCCAATAATAGAATGGTATGACTGATCGAAAGTATCTGCAGGAAGTATACTCCGAAGCACGATTCCTACATAAAAACAAAGCCTAAACAACGTCATACCTAAAAGTAAAAATGTATAGAAATATTCTGGGGCATGAAGCGAAGCATAGCTCACATGGAAAAAGTGCACATAAACAAGTTGGAATTTACAGTTATCGCTTTAATCACTGATATGTACAATAATGTAAATTCAGCACTGGAAAATCACTAGTTTTGGGATGTGTCCGCGAAACTAATACAGATACAGAATGGATAATGCTGAAGCCGGTAAAGCTCTAATAATCAGACCGACAGCTTTGCGTCAAGAAGGTATGCTGCCACAGGTATTGTCAAGGGATAGATGCAAGCGGGTACTTATAGCAAAATATTTAGTAAGAGAAAAATATGTGGGTAGTGGTTGGTATAGGTAGGCACGGGTAGATTGGAACTTGTAGTTATAGATACATAGAGGTAGACAGTTGTAAAGATACGTTGCCAATAACTACACAAGGGACTAGACTTGGGTAAGGGCACAAAATAAAGGACACAAAGAACAATATTACTGTAATTATCGGTAGTTACTAGGTTTGTTTCCTTGGCGAAATAAGAAAACATATTATCCGTATCGCATCTTTCATTTCAGTTACTTAAAAACTTCCTCCTACATTTAACGAATAAGGGTGTCTCTAGGTAGTTTATAAGTTATAAAATGATTTGGATATTATAGTAGATAAGCAGTGTAATTAAAATTTGAAATATAAATAGAATTTCTTGTCACCTAACCTTACTCTTAATTGTATAAATAGTTTAGAAATAAAAGTCACACTGGACAGGATTAGAAAAATGTATACTAAACATTCCATAGTAATTTTTACCGACATACTGACTGTAACTTACCTATTGCCTAATTATCTTAACCACTGCCTGCCCATCTACTTCCACCACTTCCTGCACACCTACCTTTTTCTACTACTACCTATTTACCTACTGCTACCTACCTATCTCTACCACCACCTCCCTGCCTATCTACTACTACCTAACCCCACTTACAGCTAACTACCTATCTCTATTACTACCTACAGCTAATTACCTACCTCTACCACTACCTACATCTAACTACCTATCTACTGCTACCTCTACCAATAGCTATCTACGTATTTAGACCTTCCTACCTCTACCACTATTCGCATACATATGCCACTACCTACCTGCAATTACCCCTACCAACTTGCGTTTTGCTACCTATGTCTAACTACAGCAATCCAACAACTCCTACCCTAATCAACCTCTTTCCAGCCTCTAGCACTAGCTATCACCACCTTTTATTCACATACCTGGTTACATTTATTCCTAAGTACTAATATCCGCCTATATATATACTCCTAAATGCAAATTCCTATTATCTACTTATTACTACCCCTTCTTTATCTGCTTCTACACGTTCATAATCCTGGAGACAGGGTACTCTACCAAAATTGCACTCTGCCCGTCAAGCCCCCACTTTCTCTATATTGTTATTTTATTTCTCCAATTAAGACAGATTCTTCCTTGTCCAAGTCTGTCCCATTCTTGAAGCAGCGGTTCTAAACATTTTATAGCATTGAATTTTTACATTGATATCTGTAAGGGATAATTATACTGTAGTGATAGAAACCATTCCAAGGAAGAATTTTAGAATGACAGTTCTAAAACAACTTTATGTATCAATTCTAAACTGAATTTCAGCAAGATGATCGCATAATAATAAATAAATAAAATATTTTAGGAAGATAGTTTTAAAGAGAATTTTTCAAAACTTCATGCGTCAACATCTACTTAGAAATCGCTGCTAGTTAAGAACCGCTGCCTCAAAAAATATTCCCTACTCTAAATCTGTATTTCTTCTAATGCTGCAGGCTGCATAGTCATTATTTGCCAAAAAATAAATGAAAAAATGAATTTCTTTAGAGAAAAAAAAGAGAAAAAAAAAAGAGAAAAAAATGAAAAAACATGACGAAAAAAGGAAAAAAATGAAACTTTCAGAAGATGAAAACGAACTGTTTGGAAGCACAATAAAGTCAAATGGTAAGTATTTAAGAT
>JAAAKL020007721.1:0-16603 GCA_010016065.2 Carybdea cf. marsupialis auct. non (Linnaeus, 1758)
CTGCCCGTCGGCTAACTTTAGTTTTCCGTGCTTCACTTTCAAAAAAATCTTTGATAGCAGAAGTTCTTTATCAAAGGCGTCGAACAAGTATTTACAATGACTCCAATTCTTGGATGCAACATGCGTCTTGGGGGACCATTTGACGTTACAATTTCATAAAATATATGCTCTAAAACCCTTGTTTAAGCACACATCTTTGGAAGCCTTGCGTAATGGCTGTTTAAATGGTCAGTTTCCATCATTCAGATAATGGGCAAATCATGCCATCATTCACTGTTCGATAATGGACAAATCTTACAAACTGTATCCGTTCCAAGCACTAGAGCAGGGTTTTCCAGGTTTATTACCTACAGTACCAAAGATGCGTGCAAGCAGAACGGCGTATGTAACAGTTTCCTCCTATGAATAGAAAAGAGGGTTTGTAGTGTCGAATCCTTTGGGCATTAACTCGTGTGAATTAATTCAAGAACACAAGTATTATAAGACAACTGTGGGCATGTCTATCGGCATCCCAACCCTAAGTGTTATGTACTGCAATGTAATATGCAAAGTGCGGTTGTGGCACGAGACGTTAGATATTTCAGCCCTTGTTTGTCGTCCCCTATCATCCGTTGGCATTCCCCTAGATCTAAGCGTAAGACGTTTGTTACCTTACAACGTTGTTAGTAATGTAACGATCACACTTGGTGTTATTTGGAGTACATACCATGTGTTTAGGTAACTTGGATGTGTTGGAAAAGCCGCTCTGTTACTCGCATTATGTAGGATGCTAACATTGATTTTGTTTTAGGAATAAAGGGGAATAGGATCATAAATATAGCTGTGGTGGGAAAGCAATGATGTAGAGATAACAATACATATCCGTCCACTTTGATTCCTCTCTGTAAATGTGGCATGTTTTCATTTTCGAATTTTATACACGTATACTAAATTTTTGGTTCCGTTTTGTAAATAATGCACAAAGGTATAGGATACTCTATGCCCTCCGGTTTAGTACATTGAAAGCATTTGGTATGAGAAGAGGTTAGGTTGAACGTGTTTGTACAAGATGTTATATATTTGGTACTGTCGGAGCTTTTTTGTTTTCAAGAAAGGACTAAAACTTCCACTGTGATAATACTATTTGTATTCCTTTGAGTTTCTTTTTAGTAAACAAGTCTTTAAAGACATGGCCATCATAGAACTTTAATAAAAGTAGGGTGCCTCTAGCGTTATTAATAGCACTAGTAAACAAAACGATATTATGTTGCATGAGTTAAGATGAATGGAAACAACGTGTAGCTCTTGCAGCACAATGTCTAGTTAAGTGCTTTGTCAATGGACGGTCAAATCATCTTATCCAAGATCTTATCTTCGCCATTTTTCTTCATTGCATTCATATTTTCCCTTTTTGAGTGCATATCTCATCTGTGTTTTAATCAATAGGGGTGTATTGTGTCATGCGCTAGAGTTTCTTTTCCTTACCAGCCGAACTATTTTTGTTCACTTCTCAAGCGGGACTGTGTATATTTTTAAATGAAGGCAGTACCCGTTTACGGATTATATCCACATTAAATGAACTCCTAAGGGGTCATTTAAAAAGTACGTAACGGTTGGAGGTGGGGGTGTCAAGCCCTTACGAATATTGGAAGGGGTGGGGTTTCAAGATGACTTAGTTAGGTAACGCCAAAAAAAGTCAAAACTTATTATCTTTGTTCCTTTAAAAGATGACGGATGCGGTAGATAGCGTGATAAGTCATCCTAAAACAATATTTCTATACCGTACATTTTCTCTCTTAAATTAATTATCCACTTCGAAACCACTCTTATGCCCCATCAAACAACAAAGAAACACCCCAAGGGAATACCGTACGATTGTCCCTGTCCATCTTTGAAACAAGATGTGATAAAATGGCGGATATGTTCAGCTTGTGGCTTGTGGTTTGGGACCATCGAAGCAAAGACACTTCACATGGCTAGTTGCAGAGTCACCGGCGTGTGCACTGGAAGCGAAACAGAACGTGTACGACAACAGAGAATTGCAGCCCGTCGACAACGGGAGCTCTTGTGCGTTATGGAATTTCAAGAAATGGAGTGGATGTCTACGGACGACGTTGATCTGGAAAGCTTTGATCTTGGAAACATGGCTGATGTTCGAAATGAAATTGGTACCCCAGTTTTCGATACTGATAAAATTGCTCCAACCTGGTCGGCTGACACTGAGGGCTGAATATATCACAATAGTCTTAAGCAGATTTTGATCAAGTTTTTTTGAGTAATCATCTCCATGATCCATTGTAGTGCTCTATATACTCAGTCTTTATAAATGCCTTGTCCTCTTTTGGGGAGATCGGGGGTGTCGACTCAAGCGTGACATGCGGGAGGTGGGCGTCAAAATGCTCATTTTTCCCGTTACGTACTTTTTGAATGACCCCTACCCGATTTACCGAGGAAACGATTCTCTCTCTAAATAACAGTGGCAGTACAACCACAAAAGCCCATACAGATGTTATTACGTTTGTGTTTTAGTTTCCATCAGTTGTACTGGCGATCACGCAATGATCCCCATTATATCACCAATTCCAGTAGCAGCAGCAGCAGGAGCTCGTATTCTACTTTGAACTTTTATGATGATCTAATGTTTCCTTGCATTTTCCCATTATATGCACAGTTGCAACATAACATAATGATACATCATAAACCTTGAAATATTATAATAATTATGTCTGTTAGATTTACAGATATTTCGAAGACAAGCTCCTCCATTCTAAAAAATTCAGTTTAGAGAAAGCTATTTCATGAATTTAGGAGTCCTATACCCAACTAAAAAAAATCAGAGAAGCAATCAGCAACAAATAGCATACAATTAGTTGGTTTAATGATTTGACACTTTTAAATCATTAGATGCTTATAAGATACTATCTTACGAAATAGATGGAAGATATCTGCAATGGTTCAAGAGCTACCTTCATTGATGAAAGCATTACGTTGGACTAGAGAGTACTAGAAAGGATCTGCTTGAAATATGGGGAATTCCACAGACATCAGTCCTTGGGTCATCATTATCTAATCTCTTAATTAACGACTTAACCTAAATAACTCGACAATTTCACAAACTTTTATTTGATGATGACATTAATTTATTTTATTGCTCAAACAATCTAGATCACTTACATCGAACAGTCAATGATGACTTAAAGAATGTTGAATTGTGGGTAAGGTGAGCAAACATAATGACAACAATGCTTTTAAATGTGAACATCAAGAAACTGAAAAAACACCAACAAATAAAGTTTATACTTCTGATAAACGAAAAATGGCTATGTTGGAAGAAATTATTATTTTCCAAGCATACAATGAAGTTAATATCACGGGTTAGCCCTTGGAAAAGAATATCTTCCTCTCAGGTACAAGAAGTCAAGCTGTTGATGATACTGTCCACTGTCATGAATATAACCTTATTTGGTAAAATTTTGTGGCATAATATTTGTGATTGTAACTTTTGTGAAGGGTATCAAGAGTCAGTTGCAATCTAATATGAACAGACATCAGACTTCTACTCTCTGTCTTAATCTTCCTTACAACTCATCACATGGTGTCAGAAGTGGGATCCATCAACAACTTAGAACCTCTATTGCGGCTGTTCAAAGGAGTTGTCAAAAAAAATTGAAAGTGACGGCTCCAGGAACATGTCTGTGCCTTACAGCAACGGAAAGCGCAGAGACGTCACCAAAGTGTAGACATCGATTTTCCTAACGTGTATTGGTAAGAAGGGTCATGCGATTTATAACACCATTATATTCTCAAACTTAGAGGACAAACTTAAGTCGGATGTACTTATTGCAAAATTTGAGAAGAAAAAACACAATTAAATGTTCTGACGCTTGTCGACTCAGTTGTTACCACTGATGGTAGATATTTGTCATGTCTTGAGCCGTACTCTTTTTCGGAGATACGTTTCGAGAGATGCTCCTCCCATCTTAAGGCTGTTAGACTTTTAACTGTTTTGCTTTTTTGTTGTTCGATTGTGGACTTCCAAGGAAGTAGGGATCGGACCTTTGTGGATAAGTGGCGCCGTGCTGATTTTGTGTCTCTTGTGTTTTCCCCGATAGTGGTGGTATAATGTATTGACACTACATTTTAACATATTTGTTATACCTATCCACGGAAAGGAGATTTTGTGAGTATAACCTTACCAGATAAGATATTGTGAATAAATCTTGTAATTCTAACTTGTGTAAAGGGTATCAATTGTAATTTTGTATAAACAGACATTCTTCATGCAATTCATAACATCGATTACTTATTTGTTCCAGTGGAGCTTTTTTGTGCATAATCTCTCATAAATATAGGTAGAAAAGTCAAATAGCTGTCACTGCAACACAATGCCTCTTTGAAACGTCTTTGCTGTCACCTTTGTATCGTATTTTTTCGGTAAAGAAAAGAAACATTCTACTAACTTTTCGTGTATTGAGTACATTTTAAATACTTTTGTAATCTTTTGTTAGTAAAAACTGTGGGTCAAAGGCTGAGTTAGTAACAGTTACATTTGATAGTTGTTATTTGAATTTACTGGTCGATAAAGAAACTCTTCGATTTTTAGCAGTCCGCAAGAGTGAAACTGTGAGAGTCAATGGTCTTGAGAAGGCCTGGGCAACATCTAGCCCGCAAAGCTCATCAATCCAGCCCACAGTTAATTTGACAAAGTGGGACACTTTGACGGTTCTCTATCCGGTCTGTGGATATTAAGGTAAGATAAGTAAATAGTGCTAAAAGATTCTTTCGGGAATATGAGGGCTGCATACGTGCAGGAGTGATTCGAGTTGCCAAGATACGCTAAAAGTGACTATGACACTCTGTTGCTCCCAAGGTTGTCCCAGTAGGAGAATAATTCATCTTAATTAAAACGTTAGTGATTCCACTTTACGATCATTCGCCGGCACAGGCATCCTATTTTTTGCTGGTGAGATAAATGCATTTTAGTACGGTCACTCATAAAACTTAGGCCCGTGAATTCCTCTACCCACTTCTGATTTTGCTCATCGCCTGAAAATGGTTGGCCATACCAGGTCTAGGGCATCGAAGAGTCAGATTGTAGAACGGCAGAGCATATGCACAGTGACAAAATATGACAAAATAGTGTATATCCTTGCAAACGGGCTCTCAAGGGTCCTCATCTATAATGGAATGATTAACTATCTTACAGAGGACATCTTATTAAAATAATAAATGATAACTTATGCCGCCTTCCTTGGTTGTAGACATGTATGGATTTTTGGTCTAAAATGAAATGTCTCCCACATATCGAGTCAAAAATATGTCAAAACAAGGGTGAGAATAAATGTTGACAGATTTTTGAACAATAACATGCAAAACTTGAAATCTTGCCCTACACTATAACAAGAGGTAAGAGACTCTAGCCAAGCGAAAGTGGGAGGGAAACTGATGACGTAACAAATCAAAAGTTCGGGAAAAGTACTCCAGGTATTTAAAGACACCCATGGAGCAAGCTGTTTCCGAAAATAGCAGACCTGTAGTATATATAGTGTTTAAACTAGAGGCGTTTGAATCTCAAAAATCTCGGGTCAAAACCCTGTTGATATTCCTTAGTTCCTTACGTTACACACCAGTATGAAACAATAAAGTTTTGCTAGAGAGATTTAAAACTTTGAAAGCAGATATCTAGGTGATGGGAAAGGGCAACACTCTCAATTTTGGCTATTCACGTTCTTTCTATAAGGAAAACATGAAAAACTGAGTATTTTCCATGATTCAAACATGTTCAAAATAGTGACATTTTACTAAGACTCCTCTGTTAGTCGAGCATTAAGGATGATTAAGCTTGAACGGGACAATTTTAACTAAGGTTTCAACAAAATAAATTCACAAAATACAACTTTTTCCTTTAAGGAAGGTTATTTTGAATGACAAAGCTTTGCGTAGTTATTATATTTCTAGTAGCCTTTAATGCCCAGCTAAGCGTTGCCCAAAATGACCTGACAAATATGCGTTGTGCAGCTTTAGCTGTGTTACTATTGTAGTCGAACCATCTACAGTATATTTATGTTCTTTCCAATTCCTTGGAAGCTGCCAAGCGCCTATTTGATCTTGTTCGTACATGCGTTCTCAAACCAAAGACAGCAGGAATTGGTGGAGGTTTCTCTCTTATTTCTAAGTGTTTGTCTCTCCCTCTTATTCTCTGCTATCTCACTTTTAACTTTGAGAATAGAAATCCACGTTTTGTTTACATCAATGGAGACCCAATACACCTTCGAGAGGTTTTAAGAAAACTAGGTCCTTGCAGATCACCCATCTCCACACCTCAATGATTTCTGAATAAGATATCTATTTTTCTGTTTATCGATTTCTTGCCTTTTTACTTCTGCCATGAATATATTGTCCGCTTTGCATGAAATCTTTTGTAAAAATAGGCCATTGTTGGAGGTCGACCTATGTGACCAGATGAAATCGGTTTGTGGTCTTTCAATGTGGATGCCACACTAATCTCCTTTGATCCCCTCCGAATTCGAGCCTCATAATGATAAATATTAGAAGTGAGATCGATTGTTACGCAATTCTTTTATTGTGCCCCAACGAGTGGTGTGATATTTCGTAAAGTTCTTTGAGTCCAGCGTAAAAATCGAAAGGTAACGTGCTTGGGGCGATCAGCTTTCTTACGGTGGGGCTGTAACAGCAGTTGATTAGCTACTTCATCTATAGGCCTCAATCATGGCTACAGAGGAATATTTTACGTCGAACGACCCAGAAAGTGAGCGAGGAGATTTTCTTCAAAGTTTGAAGGAAAAGGAGCCGCCCACTGCATCAGATTCAGGTGACCCCCAAAGACCAATGCCAGTGAGAAGACAGGATGCTTTGAAGTGGAATGGTTGGGGTTACAGAGACTCTAAGTTTGATGTTGTCGACGAAAATGTAGCAACATTCACAGGTAGTAGATATTCAGCCTTGTCCGGAGAATTGTTGCCGAACCTTCTTCCCTGGTTCGAAGCACATGGAGGTAACTTGAAGTTGAAGACCCCAGCTAAGCCTAACGTCACTGCCGATGATTACCCACAACCATACATACTCAAAGAATTTGTCGACGAAGTAATGCAGTGCTGCAAGTATCTCTCAGTGAACATAGAAGACCGTGTTTTTCATGCTCATGGACATACAGTTGCAGAAATCTTCGCTCTCAGACATTCAAAGCTCGATCGGATTCCCGACTTGGTGATATGGCCCAGATGCCATGAAGATGTTGAAGCAATAGTGCAGGCGGCAGTTCGGCACAACGTTTGCATAATACCGATGGGTGGTGGGACATCAGTCACCCTAGCACTGCAATGCCCAGTGGACGAGAAGCGAATGATAGTTTCCCTTGACACAACAGAAATGAAAGAAATTCTTTGGATCGATGAGCAGAATTTGGTAGCTCACATCCAGTCAGGTATTATTGGGCAACATCTCGAAATGAAACTTAGGGAGCGTGGCTTTTGTACAGGACATGAACCCGATTCAATGGAGTTCAGTTCATTAGGTGGTTGGTTAGCAACTCGTGCATCGGGCATGAAGAAAAACGTGTATGGCAATATTGAAGATTTGGTATTGTGTTTTAAGGTTGTCACGCCAACAGGAACTGTAGAAAAGGGAAGTCAAGTACCACGGATGTCAGCTGGCCCTGACATCCACCATTATTTGTTAGGTTCAGAGGGAACCTTGGGAGTTATCACAGAGGTTACTATGAAGATCAGACCAATCCCAGAATACAAGGCTTATGGTTCAGTTGTTTTTCCAGAGTTCGATTGTGGTGTCGCATGTTTGAGGGAAATCACGAAGAGAAAGTGTGCTCCAGCATCTATTAGACTGATGGACAATGAACAATTTAAATTCGGACAAGCTCTTAAACCGGGAAGCACATCACTGTGGACGAATATAGTTGACAGCATAAAGAAATTTTATCTCTTGAAGTTTAAACAATTTGATCCCAACAAAATGTGTGTATGCACTCTATTATTTGAGGGGTCCAAAGAGTTAGTAGAAGCTGCGCAAAAGATGATATATTCTATTGTTCCAAAGTATGGTGGGATTCCAGCAGGCCCAAAAAATGGAGAACGGGGCTATATGCTAACATTTGTGATTGCATACATTCGAGATTTAGGGATGGAGTATTCATACTTTGGAGAATCATTTGAGACTTCAGTTCCTTGGGATAAAGTTGCAAGCCTTAGCAGAAATGTTAAAGCACTGTTGTACAAGAAGTGCTATGAGCATGGACGCACTAACCCATTGGTAACATGTAGGGTAACACAGACATATGACAGTGGTGCCTGTGTGTACTTCTATTTTGCATTCAACTACCATGGATTACCTGATCCAATTCATGTTTATGAAGACATTGAAACTGCAGCTAGGAATGAAATTCTGTCAAATGGGGGTTCCATTTCTCATCATCATGGTGTGGGACAGATAAGGAAAAGGTGGCTGGAGAAAACTATTTCATCAACTGGTGTTGAAATGCTCAGAGCTGTAAAGAAATCAGTGGATCCTAGTAATGTCTTTGCGGTGAAAAACTTGCTTTAGGCGTGAAGGAGATATATAGTTTGTGATGAGAATTTTTGTTGTACAACAAGTTTTCAAGTTATGCAATTATGTCCTGAGTTGTTACTGACAATTAGCACTGTACAACTTAGCAACTACAAAGGTTATCACCCATGGTTACCACGTTTTGTCTACAATGTAAGTGGTATACTTGTTTAATATTGATTTAACCACTTGGATGAAGGGGGGCCTGGACACAAAAGACTTTTTGTCTTCTTAATTTTTGTAGTTTAGGTTTTCAATGAAAACATTTGTATTGAACCATTTGGACCACCCACCCCCCCCCTTTTCCCCCTTTGGTTGCGTCATGGTTTAATGGTAAATAAAGTACTAATAGAGCCTAATATTATAATTTGTAGTATGAGGCATGCATGGTATTCAGTGCTATGCAAGTTGTCATCATTTTGATTGTTGTATGGTTTTAAAACTACAAAAAACTGTGGTGAATATTATGTAGGAATTAGGGAATAATCACTGAATGGTAACCAGTGTTGAAGTTAAAAGTGGATCAGCTTTCATTTGTTAAAGCAGGACATTATTACTATATTTGAGATGCTGTAGTAAAAGTATTCTGAGAATATTTCTGTAGGGGAAGTTTAGATATACATAGAAAAAATAAGTCACTGGTTTATTACCATATAAAGTAATCCATTCACAATAGGCAAGTTGACATTTTGTTACATGTGACTTTTTAGGATGGAAGGAAATATTTAAAGTTAGTCTATTAATCAATTATACCCATTTTCAATATGTATGATTCCAACAATATTTTTATCAAGGTGAGGGAATTGGTGAAAATTTCTTGTCATTGTAGTGTTTGGGACCTGGCCTATGGTTAGGGTTTCCTGACCTGTGTGTGGCATAGCCCTCGTTGTTCCTTAAAAGTATCAGTGACTCCATTCTTAGATATTCATAATATGTTTCTGAGCAGCTGCCAAGGACATGAGACATTTAGGCATCTTTTGCCTGGAAGAGTATGATACTATTTAATTTTGTGGTTTTCTGTAATTTCAGCAAAACCATGTCAAATTGGGTCAGGCATTTGTGTTTCCTGTCAATAAGTTCATTATTTTATAGACATTTATGTGCTTAGTCTACCTTGTTTATAGAATGGGTAGATATGAACTTTTAAGGCAACCCCATTCTTGTTCCTGTTTTCACAGAAAGCCTTGCTTGCTACCAAAGTTGTGTGTCATTCTGGTTTTAAATAGGTGCACTGACAGAGACATAGCCAAAGTGGTAGTACTCAAACTATATTTCCATTTATTGTTACTATCATTTGTTTGCAAGACTCTTAAATCAAAACAAAAGCTGCACGGAATAGCAAAAAAGAATTTTAGTTTTCATGTTTTCACTATTTCATGCAGCTTTATTGTTTTGTACCACCAACAAACTATTTGAATATCTCATGTTCAATTTAGTGTATCATGTTATGTGTGTTCTATCAATTTAAGTGCAAGGCAGTCAGTGCCCCAAGTATCATTACAAGCAGATTAAAAACCAGGTTGTCTGAAAATTGCAGATATATTAGGTAGATATTAGCTGATAAATTGCCCCCGTTAGGTGAAAGAGTTAAAGTGTTATTAATTTGGATAGGAGTTATAGAGGTCATATGTCCATTTGGTAATATCAAAGATGAGATTTAAGTTACAGGAATCTAAGATATTTAACATTATACAATTACAAGGTTTGGCGAAGTCTTTGATATTGTGACAATATTTTACAGTCATTCCTCTCTTTCTGCAACTGTTCTGATGGAATCAGTAAAACCTTTCACTTCTCATACATATCTGCTTTAGATGAGAAAGCTGTAGTAGTGAAAACGTTTTTTAAATCTGTACGAATCCACAAACTACAAAATGGCAAAACAGATGCAACAACAGAGAGTAGAGCTTTCTTGGATGATTAGTCTGATAAACAATAGATTTAATGGTAAAGGGCCTGACCTGGTTGTTTACTACAGTGTTATTGAGAAACTTCCAATACATTTTATTCTAGTTTAGGGTGTAGAATATCGTAGGAGGTAGGGATTTTAATTGTTCTAATGAAAAAAGTGTTTGAATTAATTGTGTCCAAAAAGGGAGTGTTTCATGCAGGTTCAAGTTGTCTGTGAATAAATAATGCATGCTTCAGTTGGTTTTTATTACCCATAAAACAAGAAACAAATTGGCAACGAAAAGTAAATGAGTTGCATTAGAATGTGATGGTTATTGATACTTGTATCTGGGGATTGTCTGCTAGCTGATTACAGAGGTTTTTTGGAGACTTCTAGTTTCCTTTTCCATTCTACCCATCCATGTGTTTACTTTGCTTTCAAAACCAAACACACTGGTTTAAGGCCTTTGAAGTAGCAGTGTTGTAAGATATGCATGTTTAGGGGATACGTGAGAACTGTTGAATAGGGGAGAAAGGGAGGCCAACAAGCTCTATTTTTTGGCTGGTATTGTTAGTGTATATCCCCTTAGTGTCTGTTTTGTCCACAAGACTGTGATGTGGGTCACTAATATTTTTGCCATGTAATATTAGTAAGAAAGAAAGTGAGCAACTAAATCAAATTTGTGCCTTCATTTTTCAGTTTAGATATGTTATTTTATAGTGTATTAGAAGAATAGGATATTTTGTATTGGGGTTAGGAGTTTTAGGCTAGGCCTTTCATGGACTTCTGTATGATGTAATGTTGTCATGTGCACTTATATCATTGACACATTAATTTGCATACTTTGCCAAAAAGTTGTACAATGAAAATTTTGCCAGACAAACTGCAGTAGCCCCCTGTCATTTGGAGTACAGTTGTATTGTGAATACTCAGAGGTCTTAAGGGATGATGCGTTAAAACACAAGGCGTGCTGGACGACTTCACTGACGAAAGCCAATAATCAAGGGTTGAAATAGTAGGGATGGTAAAATATGATATCATAACATTTTGGCGCTGATACAATATCATAATTACTCCAAAGTATTTAGAAAATAAGAATGGAATTAGGGTGAGGCAAGGTGAAAGTTATCGAAAGCTGTAAGTGGTAGTTTGGGAGGTTTTTTTCTGTTTGAGAAACTTCTCAATTCTTGCCCAAAATTCATAAACAAGGGGTTGAATTACAATGTTATGGGTGGAAATACTGAGGGGTTGAAGTCAAAAGGGAGGAATATCTTCATGATTCTAAAGGATGCATGAGTTCGAAGGGTCTTACAAAAATGTTTTGTGCTACTATGCAATTTTATGTGTTCCAGTACTTAAATGTGATAGCATCAATTGCATTTGATAGATTCATTAGTAGCAGCAATGGTGTAAGGCAAGACGAGACTAATGAAGGTGTCAGACTAATCTGGAATAAGACAGCTTGATACATATAATTAGCAATTGGAAGATAATGTACTGTTGAACAATTACAATAGCGCATTACAAGAACTGGAAGCACATCTGACCTAAAAGCGACTATTCATCATTTATCTTCCTGTCCGATACCTTGTTCAATGGAAAGTTTTACAAGCCAACTCGAGTCCTATGCCAGTCTGAAGCTTAAAGAAACTTTACACTCAATGGAAGTTTGAGTTCTTTCAACAGGATCTTACCCTTGAGGAGCTCTTTCGTTTTAAGACTATTTTCACTTTGCTCGCTTGTTTACCGTTTTATGTCTGTACGATTGCGTCACAGTTTAATGCCCGTTATTAACACGCAGCAATCTATAGATGCCAGATAACCCTAACCCTGTTCCCAAACACAAACCCTCCGTAAGGTACCGTTCTTAAACCTTCAAGTGGTAACGGAGGTGACAAACATGTACATGTTTTTATAAAACACCAACACATTCAAAGGCTTTCAGCCAGAGATTTTTCTTATTAAATTCCTTGTCTGCAAAGTGTTAACCGACGCATATTCTAATAAGATGCTGAAGTCTCAAAGAGCTATTTGACGGTATGTAACATGTAAGGTTTTGATCATACTGAAGTTTAGAAATTCCTGTTCTAGATGATCCCCATCTGTCGATTATGTACGGCGATCAAGCACTTTAAAATACCATAGCAATGCGTTTTCTGATATCTTCACCTCTCCATTAATTCAACGTATTACCTATTTTCGGCCAATAGTGACGATAGTAAGCATTATCATGTTAGATTGGTCTTTGAGGTAAGTGCTCAGAAGTGTTCTAGTACAGTACTTCATTGTATCTCGCGTTTATTACCAAATTAGAAAGTAACATAACTTGAAACGGTGGTGCCCTTAAATAATGAGAGTACATCGCGTAGTCTGAATGAGTAGAAAATAGATGAAAATACACGGATCATAGTTACAACTTTTCAATATCACCCATGATTTGGTCCAGTTCCTCTTGAAAACGCATTCTGTCTGCAGTCACCCTCTTCCTTTCTCTTTCAACAACGTCAATGTGATGAGTTAAAGTGCTTATGTCATGAACAGCTTTCTCGAGGCGAGATTGCTCTCTTTTCAATTTATACTCCATTGCCTGTATTTTCTTTTCTAATTCCTCAAACCTCTCCATTCTATGATACTCTTTGTTTTGCATTGCACAAATTTCTTTGTCTTGTATGGACCGTTTTTGTTCAAGTTCTAAGATTTTGGAAGTTGCTATTTCATGTCTCTTTGTGATGGCTTCGTGCTCCACCCGGAGCTTTTCAGCGTGTCGTTTGGTGTCATCTACAATCCTTGAATTTTCAGTGAGCCTCTCCTTCGCTTTTGCTACTTGTATTTCCAATTCGATTAACTTTCCATCCGTAGAATCCTCCCTGTGAAACAGCTCCTGCATGTCATTTTCATTCTTATCTGATAAAGATTCGCACCGATGAAGCTTTCCTTGGACCTCTTGCAATCTATCCTTGGCTTTCTGCAAATCCTTACTCGCCAACTCCTTCTTGCGTTTCAGTGAAGCGATATCGTTCGTCCTGTTATCAAGTCTCTTCTGACTTCTTGCTTTCTTTTCTGTCAGACAGTCGACTTTATGTTCAGCAGACTCTAAATGGTCGCGAAGACCATCAAGTTTAGCTTTTACCTTATCCATTTCAGTGATATTCAATAACAGTTGCTTTCCTCTGTGGTATACATACAATCGTCGACACAATCTTACTGACTGAAGTTTTCACTTCAGTTCACTTCAGTTAACGTTGAACAATATTCGAATGTTCGAACCATCGAAATATCAGGGCACTCTATTCTGCAAACTAGTGCATTATGTAAGAACAGAGAGTTTGTTTGCTGTCGACACTTAAATAAACGCCAGGGGTTCAAATTAACTGAAACAGTTTGCGCCGTCTAAGAACCACCATAGGTTCAGGGGTTCAGTGGTTGAAGCAGCTGATACTGCAGTTGGCCAGTATGCTCTATGCACTAGAGACCAGAAGTTAAAAAGGGTCGTCAGGAGATAAGATACACCTTTTCGGGACCTCATCTCGAGGGTTGTTTTGCTCACTGCACCACCGTCACTGATGAGAGCTTGTGGACTGGCTAGCTATAAACTCATCAACTCGACTACTCTTTACTTTTGGTCGTCACACATGAACCAAATCCAGTGACTGGCACTCTGCTACAGCTTGCATCACCTTTACGACACCACTGGCTTGGCGATGAGAGAGTTTAATTTTTCAAAAACCACGCTTTCACTGGTCTCCCTATAATTCCTCTACATGCAAATTCAACAGGGAATTGCGTTGCTTTCTAGACAACCTCTTAAGCTTAACATAAAAGTTGTTCATAAAGTTTATATTTTTCGAGTCTGTGCTGCGGTAACGTTATCCTCATCTACGAGGACACAAATTGTTCGCCAGTCATCTGTGATCCCTTATTTCTTTTGCAGTACTGCAATGGTAATGCTTTGGTTGATTTTGCAATACTGTTGATGAATGAATGGATGTGAAGGTGGAATTTGAGGTTCCTCCCAAACTGTTTCCTGTTGAAAATGTTTCCATAGCCGTTTGTTAAAATATCTGATTGCAATACTTCTTAAATAATTCTTCTTCTTTTTCAACTTACATTTTTATCTTTTCTTTCTAAATTCTAAATATAGGTAGGCGACTTGCGAAGTTTTGAGGGCATATCGTTCTATTTTCCTGGTACATAGCAACAGTAGACAATCAAAGTTGTCGCAGCATGACAAAAAAAACCAGCATTTAGCTTGGTCCAATTTTGCTGATGCCAACAAAAATGCCACTTTTTGTTGAATCACTATCCATATTTAGTTAACCCATTTCGATGGCTAACATGTTTCGACTTTAGGAAACAGAATCACAAAATCATTGATCCTTCGCATCTATATCGAAATACTTTTCAACGACCGGTGCTGCTGCAACATACTGCTTTGTGCGTCATGATCAATACAAAGGAAAGTTTGACTGAAGTTGGCAATAAAAAAAGAAGCTAAAAATTGGCATCCTTCGCTTCGAAGTGAATAAGAAAGTTAATACTTACGTAATAGTACTTCTATGCTATTGAAGATGTATTTTCATTCAAAGAAAGGAGAACGAGATTGTCATACTTTGCTAACTCCGCGTCCGATGCCAGTAGTTTTGTACTTTGCTTTTATGGCATGAATGTGATAAGTTACCGATAACTGGTAGTACCACAGAGGGCTCTGTTGCTAAATATCATCTATGACGTCATGGCCTGCTACGAGGACCGGACAAACATTAAAGATCTCGGAGCACGTTGGTAAAGAAATTAGCTGGCTGCACGTCAAGATTCGCTCTTTGTTCTTTAGTTTGGCAGACATGGTTCATAAAACCGTTGTTCCATGACCTGCAGGAGTGACTCTCATTACAGCCACAAAGAATTTATGAACGACAATTTTCCCGGCGGCATTCCCAAAGTCTAAAACCCAAGGAGAGAAGTATAAGCGTTGTTGCTAACTTAAAGTATAGCCGGCACAGTATTGTACATGCATAATCTGTACACAAATCTATATGTCTTGATGAGGATATTAAGGATATGAAATAACATCTAAAAGGTATGCAATTTTAGGGGAGTAGCTCGGGGTACTACCAACCAGCGGCAAACATCAACCACAGACATCCTACGATTTAAAGGAAAATATAGGAGATGTGCCTCAGGTGGCATACTCGATTTCGAGTGTAGCCTGTTGCCAAGACAGAGTGAGCAATGTCCTGGGGAGAGAGCACATTTACAGGGGTGGTCTCCCGTTGTCTTACCCAACCGATAGTCTTTATATCGGGCTAAGCGGGACTCGAACCCACAATCTCTGGCATGTGAGTCCGACTCCTTAACCACTAGACCACGGCGGCTCACCACTAGACCATGGCGGATCCATACTTGATATGGCTATAGTTTCCAATGCCACGGATCAATTTTCTGTCATCTATAAACAATGTTCTAAGAATAAATCTGGAAAATAAAATCATACAAGCTTTAAACATAAAGATCATAGACGGTAGATGCTTATCATGTCATGAGTCGTAGTCTTTTTCTGAGTTATTTTCGGAGAGATACTTTTCCCATCTTCAAGTTAATGGTTTCTGGAACTTTCCTCTGAATTTATATTGCAATGAAACGACACAGATTCGATCCCTACGTCCACAGAGGTCTGCAATTTTACAACATAAATTTAGCAAAAAGTTCCAGAATCTAATAGCCAGAAAATGGGAAAGTATCTCTAGTAACGTAGCTCAGAGAAAGAGTACGACTCACGACATGATAAAGATTTACTCTCTATGGCATCATTTGAGTCAAAAAGTGTTAGTGTATTATTAAAAAAATGAAGATCATGCTATTTCGTTTTCCTAGGAGTTTATGTCTCGAGTTGCTTAAACATTATAAAAGGTAATATGGTAGGTATACATTTTTGTATTTCAGTGAAATTGTACTGATATTTGTAAATGTTAACCTATCAATTGACGCTTATGACTCAAACTACAGCAATTGCTCAAGAGTCAATGGCAGAGCAATAGATACATGGCAGGTTTTAACAATTCTGAGAATAAAAGTTTTAAGAAGCATGGAGGTGAGATGCCAGCGAAAATCTATGTTAAGATTCGTACTTTTCTTCGCCTTAGCAAATGACACTAA
>JAAAKL020007723.1:0-16601 GCA_010016065.2 Carybdea cf. marsupialis auct. non (Linnaeus, 1758)
AATTCAAGTCGAATACCGCATATGACGCTAGATGAAAATGACCACGCCCACTTTATGTGGACTCGGACCCCTCCCTGTAAAAAGTTCTGGATCCGCCCCTGGTAATATACTTATGCTCGCTTCTAGCAAGTTTTTTAAGCAAATGTCAAAACGTTTGCACAACCATTTGCCAACAGGGTAAACCCATGAGAACGGAAACTTCCTTTTCAAATAAAGAAATTGAAAATAAAAAATCACAAATTCGAGGAAAAGTCACAGACTTGTGATACAGTCACTCCTTCAATTCAAAACGTATTTAAAGAAAATTTTGAGGGAGTCTCAGCCTCCCCGGTAACGATAGGATTGGTGATTGTATTACCAGACATCGATTCTTTTGATAGATTCCAAACATTGCTTTTTAGAGAAGGCACCAAGGGCGAGTAAAAACAATATGTACTTATCAAACGCATCAAACAAATGATAAATTTTCAAAATCGAAACTGTTGTTATAAGCAACGAAAAAAAATGATATATCAAGCATTTGTATATCCATAGATTATGAAACACATCCTAATCTCTGTAATATCTGACCATAGCCTTAATCAGATATTAGCATTGGCTAATGTAACGACGAACGACTCGGCAAGAAACCTCCTAAGCCGAGACTCATGTTATGGGAATCGTCTTTGTATTTAGATGATAGGCCTAAGTCCTTCCGTCACGTATATATGCTTGTACATATATATCTATCTCTTGTAGTTAGTGTTTCCTTGTTAAGTGTTGCTTTGTTCTTAGTCAAAGTATAAAAGTTTGCTGCCGTGTTCTTTGTGGAGATGAGTACATGTAGGGCTGAATGCTAGCAGTCACACGAGAATGTAATCTTATCGATAATATGAACCTGGACAGTCTATGAGAGATATATCTAGTGTCATCCTTTGGTTTTATCCCTAAACAGGGTGCCTGTTTAACACTCATCCTCTGCAAAAACAAGTTTTAATTACAAAATCGCCTCTTCTTATTGCAAAGGATTCCATTGTCATTTGTATGTGAACATCATTTCCAATAATTGACACTATCAAAGAGGCTGTTGTGGTAAATAGCTCTTGGATCTGCTACATATTGGATAAGCTAATGTTGGATTGGATAAGTGTTGGATAAGTACACTAAAGACTAGTTAGCTAATCAGAGTGACATCGGTCAGTAAGGTGAAAACTTTCCCATGAAGACTAGTGCTTATGGAAGAAGGATGGCATTCAGTTATTATTGTTACTCACCTTGCTTTGCAATACCAGCTGAGCATTATTTGGCAGTCGCTTCGAGTTACTGAAATCAGTCTAGCTAAACTAATATAGCTAATCCTCAAATTAGCAGATTATCCAAAGCCACACAGATCACTAACTTGTGATGTCATCAGCTAATCCAGGCGCTAATCTTCAGTGTGACAATCGTTAATAACAATCTGCTTTAACCTCTTCCAGATTGGCCAGGAAGGGGGTCTATAGTATATTTTCCCTGAAATTTTGTGAATGTTTGACCAAACTTTTTGAAACTTTCTGTCGTTTCCTTAATTTTTTTCAGGATTATATTCAAAAGTGAATGTTCAAACTTGACTAATAATGGCGCCATAGTTACTCTACGAAAATCACCTACGACCAACGTCTACTGATTAAACGATTGAGAATAAACATTTTCGCTGTAACTCTGTTGTATTACATTTAAAACAACACCTTACAGGCAACTCCATGTTTGATAACTTTTACCCTTAAAAGTTTATTTCACGTTCTAGTAGTAAACGCAATGATGGATTTCAAACCATTTTAAGCATTAGACAATCTGCGGTTTTTATGTAACGTCATCAACTCCAATTTCAAAAATAAACTTGATTTTTCTTCGTAGAATACATGAATCAACATACCTGCCTGTTTCATACCCAAGTACAAAATATTCACAAAGTTATTAGCATCAATATAGATTGTATGTTTTAATAGCTACTCTTTCTCAGCCCAGGAAATAACATAGATTGGATAGGGTTATATTTAATACAAGAAAAAAAAGAGCATTTATTCTCAAGAGGAATAACAGTGAATTGTGTCATTCATTTATTTGTTCACTCTAAACCTCGTATGCCATTACTGACACGTGATTTCCACATGTTTTTCCATGCTTAAATTTGGTGCCACTTGCTGCCACCCATCTCTTCTACTCTTCACCTTTTCCTCAGCCTTCCTGTTCCTTCTATTTCATATCTGGGGTGCCCATTCTGTTATTATATTGGTCCACGTGACTTGGCTCATCCTGGCAAACATGTCCTCTCTGTCCCGTCGCTCTCTGGTGCTTCCCATACTCTGGTCTTGTGTCTCCTATGATGATGTTTGGTGTGAATCTATTCATTCTGTCCCGAACCACTCACAGCTTTCTTTTCTTTATCTTTAGAAAGTGTTCCGCATGCCATAACGATGATATGACTATGTCGATTAACATCCTCTTCCGACCAAGTAGGGTTTCCTTCATGAAGTCGCAATACTCGCTCTACGCGGTTGCTATAAAAGGACCCCAGATGACCTCAATACATATACCTGCATCCCTGTATAAATTTCAGTGGCGTAAACACAGTGAAAATGTTGAGTGAGGGGTGGCTAGAAAACGTCTAGGACGCGCATGTTTATTTGAAATTGAGGTCGAACGTCTGCCTCGATTCTTAAATCTCAATGATAGATTTTTTTGGTTGCCATTTTGAGAATTGTGTGTGTTTCCGTATGTCCGTCATCCGTCATCCGTCATCCGTCATCCGTCATGCGTCATCCGTCATCTGTCATGCGTCATCCGTCATACTTTGATTGTCATCCCATATGCGCGTCATCAGCCATTTGTCATAAACTTCCTGCGCTTTTCTACTTTGCAATGCCATTCTTCGTTTTAAACTAACAGGGCACCTCAAGTAAAGAGGTCTGTTCTTCATCGAGCTATGTTCCTCTTAACGGATGACGGACACGGACACATGGAAAAACTTATAGTGTTTCCTATGAATTCGAAAAGTAAATGTGACGGATGACGGATGACGGACACATGGAAACACAGCTTTAACGTCTAAAAGTGCCTTTTACCAGTATGCTCCGAACGTCCTTCAAGAATTTGACTTCACTCTACTCTTTCGCTCCTTTTCTTATTAAAGATTTCTTATCAAAACAAAAACAGTGTAAACGTCAACGCACTATCCCTCCCTTATCACCTCCTCACCAATGGATTGTACGGTTGAACTTGTATCTTCATAAATGGATAACGAAAATGATGTTTGTTGACTGCCGGCCATAGAGCTACCTCTTCATTTTTGTTGCCAGCGACAAAGTATCATGCACATAGTAGCTGAAGGGACCCGAGGGACCAATGAGATGCTTAATCCAATTTTGGCACTCACGTTAAGGATAAAAACAAACGATCGAAAAAATACTGTCACCCGAACATGCCCCATTGACGAATACCCGGTTACGTCCGTGCGGATCCTATGAAAAATACCATTATTGGAATAAACAAACGTAGATACCACGCTTCCTATTGCTGGTTCAGCTTTAGATAGTGTTTCAGACTCCAAATATGGTCCGCAGAAAGGGTCAATATCCTTACCTTTTTACAGTGCATTGATGTGGAACCTTTCTAATGTGGAAGAAGATTGATGTGTGGGCAACGGGGCCAAGCAAACAAAAAGGTAGACTATGTTTGTATTTTAAGAAGAATCTGTCAAGGTTTGATTCGATTCATATCTCCATCACTTCGTTGTCACCTTCAACAAGTCAACCGGATTTACTCTCACATTTTGGCAAGTTGGGGTGTTCTTTTCTTGGAACATTTTGGAATTAGGAAAATATGCACTAACGTACGATCACTCTGTTGGTAATCCTTCACAAGTCTATCTGTTTTCCTCTCGCCAAGAAATGCACGGACATAGAAGGTTAATGTTATTGTTGTTTTGCTCTCTAAGTTTTCGTAGGAAGACTGTTTGCACCCTAGCAAGTCATGGATGTGCCACCCTGACAATAGAAGGACAGTAATCTCCACTGACATTGGAAATGGATGAGGCGTTTTCCTGATCAGAGAACTGTGGTGCGAGGAAGCGAACCGGGATAGGTTTTCATTCCTGTTATCTGGCCTTGATAACCCCTCCCCCTCCCCCCAACAGGAAGAACTTTCGTTCAGAGGCGATGAATAAGTAATCAGCTTACATTAACTCTGACCGACCCCAGGTCACTAATGTGTTCATAAACCATTGTTTACTTTATTACTTAAATCCAAACAAAGGGAGACAAATACTCATGTATCAGCAAAAGCGGACGGCTTCGTTCATTTCTTCTGTGTGCGTGTTTCTGATTTGCCGAGGTGTACTTTACAATGTCTTGATGATATCTTGGCTCTTCGTAGTCTCAAGTGAACTTCTAAGGAAATCTCGTTAGCCTAGTTTAGATGAATGCTTCTGGTACACATCAAGGAAACTGAATCGAGGGATCAAGGTTATCCTAATGAAATCTTGAGTAAGTATCTCTCACTTATTTCCTTGTCAAGTATTTTTTTATTGCAACGACTAAGCACGAGTTATTATCAAAGAGCACGTTACTGATCGTCCTTTCAAATATCACATCACATATTATTTGGCCGACGTTCTTCATCGCCAGATTGAAAAGAGATATTTATCCATGATGCAAGAATCTTGTGTGACGAGAGTTATTCGCTTTACAGGGCCGAATGCATCATATGTTTTCAATGAAATGACAGTGATATGGCCTTGATCAGCATTCATATACAATTACTTTCTCGGCTATTTTGAAATTTCCGGTAACTTCACACTAGTGTACGTAAAGGGGGGGTTCGAGTCACGACGTTTTCGTGTTGATAGATTTTGAAATGATAATGATATCGGATTGGGTAAGTAAAGATCTACGATGGATAAATCATTTGTATTATTACTGTAGGTCTACTAAAAATTATGCTTTATCTAGATGCAGGGAAATTATACATTTTGTTTCAGAACATTTGTGGGAGTTACCATTATTAAAAATGTGTCATCCCCCATGTTTTTGAAGGCGTGGGCATATAACCCATTCTCTGTTGTATCTTTTTTTCCCTTTTGCAGTGAGTCTCTGTTTTGTACACGACACAGGATTTATATTCAGTATTCGGATACGAGATTATAAATGGCAGTGGATGAGAAGTGTGAAAGGTATCGAATGGTACTCCTGGGAGAAGAAGGAGTTGGAAAATCAGGTGCGAAATTCTCGAGATATATTTAAATACTGATCATGAACGCATTCTCCAATCGATGATGTTGGGTAAAATATGCTTGACTTCAATTCAGTGTGAATTTTGGTAGCAATGACAAACTCATGATACATAACAGATGTTGACATAGCGTTGTTTTCTTGTGATGAAGTGCAAACAAGGTATGAAATTGGGATTTCATGTCATGCAATTGCCTGATAACTCAAATTTGTTTCTATGATGGGTTTGGTAAGCTAATGCAGTATTTATGACTCACTTTCTATCTAGCGTGGGTGCCATTGACGTTTCCACCCCCACAAAACCTCCGTCGGCTCAACCTAGCCTTTTTCGGTTCATGATCATGCAAAGGTTATGCGAAGTTGAAACGAGTTAATGATGATCCAGATGGTATTACAAATAGAAGCTATGTTGGAAGCAATCATATTTGGCATTTTTGCATAAGGAATAATAGGCTAAACAAGTAAACTCTGGCTGCAAAGATTGTTGCCAGAATCCATCTAATGAGAACTGACTTAGCGTCGCTATTGTCAGACCCCTCGATGCACGCAAATCAAGAGTAAACACATATTAACATGACACGTCAGACTATTGAACATTTCTTAAATGTTCTTCCAGTCCTGTCGTGTAGTACATGTTATATTTCATTAGAATCGTTTGATATCGTTGTCGTATTGTGTTGCACTGGAAGGATGTTGAATCTTGAATATGTTACCCGGAGAAGTTGGTGATCTTGTAATCTCGTGATGCAATGTAAAGCGATCAACGTGATTTCAGCAGACATTCCATCCTACTTAGTTTGATGTTGATTTGTTATCCAGGGTTTTAATGGTCCCTCCAAGAAAAGCCTTTACCGTTCAATTCAGTCTTTGTTAACTCTCGTAAAATACCAGTATCCTAATCTTCCTTAGCATTTAATATTGGATCATTTGGGTTTTTGTTGCATTACATATCACTTGTTTGGTGGGGTTGATAAAATACATTTATTCTGTCGTTTGGAAGTGCACCAAAGACATTATTTGATCAAGTAGTTGCTACACAGTCCCGATGGCATTTCCAAATCTGGTTCATTTTACTTCGTTACGTGGATGTCTGATTCAGTGGGGTTTTTTATATCTGGGTTGTGTCACATGGGAAGCAGTTATAGTAATTTTTTAAATGTAATATCAAGTCAAACTTACTATGCGAAGAGCCAACTCATGCTTTAAAGTTGCCCACTGTGGCGACACGGTAGAGAAAATAGTAGACTAACATTGTATCAACTTGAGAAGCAATTGAACATACGCAAGAAATCGGCAATTAACCATATCATTTGTAGAGTCCTTTTTGATGGTAGCGTTTTAATGGATTCTTCGTCAGTATTGCCTTTGACTAACGTCATTCGTATGCATTTTACAGCACTATTGGTGAGATTCCTGTGTCGACGATTTCTCGGCGAATATGACCCCGACATCGGTAAGACAACTCTTTAAGTTCTGTACCATTAACAATCTATACAACTATGTATGTTATCAATCCATCCACTACTTTTAAATAGAAACGTATGTACTGATTGCTAGTGCAAAGAATGATAACAATGCCTTGAAAAGGCAGGATTCTGTTTTAACATTATATTTTCATTCGTCCGCAAGGTTGTTTGTAGTACCGACGTACAGCATATCCACATCGTCTAAAAACGAGAACAGAACGAAAAACGAAAAGGAACAAAAATTCCAGGCTGCTCAAAGTACCGTAAATGTATAAGATAAAATTTATTTCGTGGTCACTGCATAAAACGAATTCCATGGTCATTACGTCATTAACTGCATTTCTAAAAATAGGGAGGAGGGGAGGAGGGAGATAAGGGAGGCTTTTATCTCGAGATTTTATTGTTCATTCTTGTCACTTAACATTTTTAAATGAAACAGGCTTACAATTTTTCTCTTTTCTCATGTAGAAGATGTTTATGCAAAGAAAGTGAATATCGATGGACAGACCATCGTACTTGAGGTGTTGGATACATCAGTGAAGGTAAATAAATTACGTTAAGAATTGAGGGTTGAAATGTTGATGAAATTGTTTGTTGGGTTTCTCTGAGGTTCTTTCCCCCATCGGTTTGCCATAGATTGTCAGTAATACAACATACGCAGTGCGCATACATGATTGTTTTTTATCAGCATAACATTTATAATGTTCAGTTTTCAATTTTGACCCCACATTAAGCATATTCTAGCATGGTTACATTTTGTCAGCTTAAAGTAAATTCATGTAAAAATACTGATAATAGTAAAGTTGCAAAGATAGTGAATGAATCAGAATGTTGTGCGCAGAGTAGTTTTTGCTGCTCATGAAAATGGAACCCAATTGCTTATCTGCTCCACATTGCATCAACGAAGAACTTAGTGAAATATTATTGCAGGGGTACAAACGCACCTCTAACCTTGTATAGGGATTTGTTTGAGCCCGAAATTGGTAATTCCTTAGACGTACTTTGAGCCTTATGCTATAGTAAAGTTTGCCAATTTAACAGCAGACTGTAATCCTACTTACCTAATTTCACGGAGTGCAAATCACCAAGGGCCATGGAAATTGTTGACCAGGAATGACATTTCTTCGAGAAACCAGGTTGTATACCTATGCCGAAAGGAACAGTGACTACTTTGTTACATCATCAGATAAATAAAAATCCGGATTCAGCCATCTGCACGAGTCTAAAATGTAATGGGATTCAAAGACATTCACTTTAAAGAGCGGATTTAAAGAGATCTGGATTCGCCTACACGTCCGCTGAATTCGTGTAGGCGCAGGGAGGTATCTGTAAAAAAGGGTTGTGGATTTAAAATATCCGGATAAGTGTGGACAGGGCCGCGAGTCGAAGCCGTTATTCACTTCGTAGCTTGTTTCCATTCTGTTCAGGTACTTTCCCCTTTATTCTGGCATCTGCGCATGGCTGTTGCTATCAGTCAATCTTTCACAATCAGTGGTTCTGCGCAAGTCTGCATCTGTTATGAAGCAAGGAGGTGTTCTTAGAACTGCGCTCATCTTTCACCAAAGACGCTGTAGCATGAGTCAATTTATCCGAATTTTTCTGAATTTGAACATGATTATTATTAGTTTTCAGACGTCCATTGAAATTTGTTGCGATAATTTTAATAACGTGGTTAGGCTAGTTGTGTGGGAGACGCACGCACGTACTGGTTTGGAAAAGTATAGAACTATCTCAGAAACAGTGAAGCGATGGTTATGCTTGGAAACTTTCTCCGTGGTCTTTGCCCCTTTAATGTTTAGGAAATCTGTCCGAAAGAAATTTACAACGCATCTCTCCGCCTTCGTCATGCAGACGTTAGCGTTAGTACTGCCCATGAAGAGGAGGTTGCAAAGGTGCTTAATTATAAAATAGTCTGACAGCTGATAAAAAAACAATCGTCCTCGCTAAAAATCTGAAAGTGCTAGGCAGATTTTATAGTTAATTTTACCTTTTCTAAAATTTGATTTGATCACAAAGTTGGTTTGTGTAGACTTTGACGGCGTGGAAAGTAACTATTTGATAGAATGGACGTAACAGCAGTGCTTCTACTAACTAAAAAAAGTAAAGCCGATTTAAGTGATATGAACAAAATTGTGTCAGATTATGGTACTAGGGGGGTTGTTTTCACTGCAGATAGTGGTTTGGCTTCATGTGACGCAACATGGGATCACAAAACACTAAAATTTCTAGTGATCCTTTGGCATCCACCAGTGCCGACTTACTGTTGAGGGCCACCGAGTTCGCCGAGTATTTTAATACTTAGCTACAACAGATCTATAAGCCTTTGTTCTAGAAGACATGAAGTCTTCTTAAAATCAAGTGGGAGTACGTTGCACTGCTCAAAGTGTCAAAACTGTTTCTTTAGGAACACGACATGATTTCATGACTTTCTGTATATCCTCTTTGAGAGCCGTTAATCTACATGTTAGTTGCATGTAAGTCTTACTTGGTTTATTTTCTTTTCCAAATTAGGGATTGGGTACCAGCCGGCGTCACGAATATATGAAAACAGCCGACGCTGTTATTTTGGTGTATTCCACCGTACAACTAGAATCTTTCCGAGCCATCATGAAATACAAGGGCATGGCCGAACTGTACACAAGCAATCGATCCGTTCCTTTTGGTTTAGTTGGTACTAAAAAAGACCTTTCTCATCTGCGACAGGTTTCGTGGGAGGAAGGAGAACGATTGGCTGTCACTTTCGGTTGGACTTTTCATGAATGTTCATCATCGAATGATGACAATATTGAAGGAATATTCAATAGTTTAGTTCGAAGATTACGGTTTAAAAACAAGATGAACCCAAAGCGATCAAAGAAAAGTAATATGTGCGCAAAGCTCACTAATGACAAAGAGCACAACACAAAGAAGTCACTGTTAAGCAGGCTTACTGCTCAGTTTGCGAGAACAAACGTGTTTGGGGATCACAAAAACAAAGGACATAAATCCACCATAGACACAGGACGTCAGAGGGGTCAAACAGTTATAGGAGGTATTTCGTCACCCAGATTTATAAAGGAACGTAGAAGATCTTATAGTATGACCTCCGTTGTATAGCGATGTGTAAATTACACTCAGTTCTGAAATAATAGTTAACTTAAAGAGGAGGAGTAAGAGATTAGGGGATTTGCTAGAAAGGGACGGTTGATAAAACTAGATCGTCGTTATGACATTGCAGTATTGCATCTTGTGGTGTAATGTAAAATTGTACATAACCTGCATCTGTAGAAGCAATTTTGTCTCATCACCTGCTGAAGAAGTGGATGCCGTGACTTGTCTATCTTGCAGAAGATGGACATGCTAATAACATTAGCCAATCGCCAAGCTTTGAGTCAAGAGGATGAACTTCGATCAACTCGGCACTTAGCCTACATCGCCGCCAGACTCACTATCAAAATGTGTATAGGATATTGCGAAACAGTACAAACTAGACTCTAAGGTGATTTGACTAAATATAACCCTGTCAAAAGTGATACCAGGGGAACCAGTTATGAAGTGCTGTTAGACCTGTGAAATCGTCATGTAAAATTTGTGGAGCTCTGCCTTTTTTGAAACATGCGTCGCTAAACAAGGCTAGAATGAACTATTACAAGCTTCATTAAGAACACACGGGTGTTAGAAAAGGACAAGATCAAGTAACTAGTGAGTGGGAATTGGTGGTGTAGTGGTTATATCATTACGTTCCAGTATATTACGTACGGCAGGACGTAACAAGGAGGAGAACATTTGCCAATACATATTGATGAGAGATATTATGTGAAGTCACATGTATACTAAGCATTCATAGAGGGTGATGAAAAGGGCATTTAATGCAAGAATAGGAAGTTGCATATTTTTAGTTGATAAATTGCTTTTCAAAGAAGCATCTTCGGAGAAAATCTCTTAAAGTCACATTTCAGGGTGATATTTATGTCACGGTGCCGAAGTAGTAAACCACGTCAGAAAAAGTCTATAGTATCTATCAGTCTAACGGGTGCGGAAATACAGGTATCTAATTCAGTAGTTAATACCGCATGTTTAAGGCGTTAATTGTTGCCCAGAGATATCTGTTGAGCTAATCTACCAAAACCGCTTTCATAGAAATAGCAAGATACATCAATCAGCCAAAATCCCAATCTTTCATATAAGTGGCAAAACGGACTTATGGCAACTTGAGGGTGCTAGTCTCTGAAAAAGAAGCTTTGCTTAGTTGCTTTACATATGGCCCAATATCATAAGCACATTTAGCTCCCTCAAGACTGAAAGTGTTTTTTCTTCATGTCTCTGAAGTTAGAACATTGAGTTATAACATCATTTTGTTAACTGAATGCCATTTTCTGAGCCATCTCACTGCGGTCGTCGTGCTTCTCTACGGTTAGCACACTTGTTCACTTGAGCTGTTTTAGTTCGTGTCGCAGGGTTATTCGCTTCTTGTCTTTTTGTAAATAAGAAACGGAGTGTATTTAGTTCATACCCTTGTTTGTAAATTGTGAATGGTAAGTATGAACATTGGTTTACACACTGTGGGCTTACCTGTCGATATCGGAGTGCATTTTTGCTTTTGTAATTTCCGATTGGCACACGTCATTTATAGTAGCAAAGGCTTCTGTGCTTGCGTTACTCGTCGCTTTCTACTTTTTACCCTTATGCAGGGTTTCAATATAACCTTCTTGGGAGCAACGGACTGTGGGGTCTAGTGGAGCTTGAGCTACCAAATTGTCTTCGGATTGTCCGGAAAAAGTAGGCCTACTACGAGGAAAAAAAGTGAGGACTCATCGGGACAAAAGTCTCAAGCTACCAGTCATTTGATTTCCATGACACGTTTACTTTCGTGATTTTAATGGAGAGCAGACCGTCCCGATGATTCGTTGAAAGCAGTTCCCTACTTCTACTTTTGTAAGCTGGTATGTTGGATGCACGAGTCGGCAGTTGGGTATAAATGAGTACAAATCTTGCACTGAACTCTGAACACTGAACTGATCTAAAAAGTCAAAGAATCCTAACTCAGCCACAGACTTGTTATTCCTGAGTCTTATCTTCATTTACTTGTCTATATCTCTCAGTTTCTGAAGTCTTACTTCGGAGTTGTAGTAAAGTTATTAAGTTTTCTTAAAAATAATTCACTCGTGCATTCAACGTAAAAATGGGCACACGGCCATTCTGATTGGTCTCTGAGTTAAAGGAAAAAACGCCATCAGGAAGACAGAGTAAAAACGTGGGAAGCAAAATCATACTTTCTTTTTAAAATAGAAATTTGAGGGTGATTTTTTCATAATTTAAGTCAATCGATAAATAATTTTTACGAAAGGGATGTGCGCATCTCTCTATTTCTTCAGAATATTTGTTTCCACGCGGGTATTTCACTCTTGTGCAGAAAAAGTGGAGAAGTATGAAAATTTACGAGTATCATAAGAGTTGTTTTCGAGATGCCATAGAATCCTGATGTAGGTCTAGTTGTTTTACCAAACACTTTTTAGAAACAAAAAAACAATTTAGGCAAAGGGGAAGTATATATTTTCCAAAGAATACAATTCTTGAATTGCGGTTTAGCTGTCGATAGCTGAAGCATACGAGTGTGATATACGGATCACGAGCAATGCGCATTCCCTTGGAGTAAACACATGGAAATCGTTTGATTGAGATGACAAAAGCGTCATTTATATTTCTTTAATTATATTTCCACTCACTTCTTGTTAAGTACTTTAAACTCAATCCAGGCTTACCTTTGGACCAAAAGAAGGTCATTGTAAGGCCATTTTCCTAAATTGTTTATTGTTAACCATCTGTATTAATTCCATCGAAGGAGTAAAGTGATAACGTAAAGCTCTGTTGTGACAAAGCTACTTTTGTGTTCAAAAACAAACTTGTGCCCCTGCTGTAAGTCTGTGTCTAAAAGCTACAGTATATCCCAGTAAAATAAACGCCAACTATGGGTTTAAGAATGAGTAAGGCAGATGCTATAAGGTAACGCTGTTTCAACTTTCAGCAATCGTTGAAGTAGGAGGAAATCGAATTCTTCACATGAATATAAGTCTAGAATATTGCTCGTAATGAGGCATGTCGTTTTCCTGAGGTGTCCGTATGATTCAAAGACCATCTTCGGCTAGTAGTATAAAAATATGGGCCCACAAGTAGGTTCGCTAGTTACAAGATAAAGTATAACACAAATAAAACAAAGTGGCAGTTAGAAAACGTGAAGGCAAGTCAGTTGTGCCGTAAAGAAGTGTTATTATAAAGAATGGGTAACCGAGGAGCAATTTATATGAGGAACGGCACAAGTATGCACGTAAGCATGCTTTCTTCAAATAGAATGTAAAGGAGTCAAACGTGTGGTTTTCGTGTCAATACAAATGAATAGACACCACAAACTTGCTTGGTTTTATTTCTTGATGGGTGTGGCTCTGATTGCAGGAGCCATAAAAGTTAGCCTGACTTCACCATTCATTACGCAATAAGGTATTTGGTTATAACGGTATTGGAAACGAGACCATTGTTTTGAGGTAAACTTAGTGAATCCAGTACAGGTAGAATTTTCTAAAGAGAAGAAGTCATCTTTTACTTAGCCTTGGATTAGCTTTCAACCTCTGAAGAAATGAACTTTGCAGCGGTTGCTTTTATCATTTTCGGTTTGGATCAATTCCAATTTATTGCAAACGGAATTGGATCTTATGTAGGCGATTCATAAGCTGCCAATAACTGGACGAGTACGTCAGAGATCACCGTAACAAAAGAGTAAAGCCCTCTTTACAGATGACATAGTTGTTCTTCTTAAGGACTAAGACTTGCCAAGCTTTAACTCTACCGATATGCAACAGGGGTATCAAGGGTTATTATGGGTGCCCCTTCAGGCTTCAACGAAAACACATTCATGACTTCAGTAGTAACCGTGGTAATTCATATTATTTTCTTTCTTGAGCGAGAGATGATATGGTGCAATAGTAGGGTATCTTATTTTACTGTTGAAAACTACGGTCAGGATGGCATGTCCCATGGTTCTACTATTTTTCCTGATCGAGATTCTGTACCATGTACTGCACTTCATCAGTCCATTACGACACACCTCCCATCCTCCTTATTCATTTTCTCATTCCTTCCTTTTCACCCTCTTCTACTCCGTGTAATTCTCGTCTTCCTCCTCGTTCTCCTACTGATCTTTCTCTTCCCCTCCTCGTTTCTCCTTTCTTCCTTCTCATTCTTCTCTCATCCTCATTTTCATCGTACCCTTCTTCCTCTTACTGCTCGACCCTATCCTCGTTCCTACTTCCTTCTGGTGTCTACCTCCTGCTGCTTCTCATCCGCCTCCCTCCCACTTCCTTCTTCTCTTCTTCATCCTACTCATCATCATTTTCTTCCCCTTCTCCTCCTTGTGATCATCTGCAGCAACATTTTCTAGTGAGTGATAGTTCGTTATAGTAATAGTGATAAATTCTAGTAATAGATTGGTATTTTGGTACTTCTCACCAAACAATGTATTTCAAGAACTGACACAATAACAAGTGGAGACGAACCTTTTCCTAATCGACTGCAAGTCCAAAACAACGGTTTTCAAATGTTTTTTCCCGTCGCTTTTCTACAGTTTCAAAGTTGGTAAGACTGCACATGTTAGATTAGGTTACAGCAGATAAAAAAATCATGAAGGCACTGGTGGGCCAGCAAGTAACCGCTGAAAACACCGGAATCTAAGAAGTGCATCCTAATGTATTCTTTTTTGGGGGGTTGGGGGGGGGGGTAATTTTGACTTTAAGTTGATACCATCAAGACTGATCAACACTCCTGAGAAGTCAGTTCTTTCATATCCTAGGCTCTCTGTTTATTTGTTGTGGATACAGTCGCAGAAGGCAACATTCAGCAGCATAGCATAGCGCACATCACGGCATAGTGAAAAAATTGCCACGCAGGTAGAGGCATGCCAACGCACTTCTCCCCAAAACCTAACCATGTAGATTGTCCAAATCAGATGTTAAATATGTGGTTTGTTATAAGGATAAGTTTCCGTTAGTTTGACGTGATGGTTCTACTCAATATGATTTAATTTGTTGCTATTATAAGGCAGAAATAAAACGGAAGAGAAAGTAAGAACAATAGCATAGTATTACTTACATTTCTCTTGAGTTAGGTACAGCTAGCAATAGTTTCGGCTGCAATTATAACATTTAAATGGCTTCAAAACAGGGTATGGGTTCTTTTTAAATTTTTGCACCCTCACCCAGTTTTAAAAGGCCGGCCACGTCCCTTGCCCCAGCTGAGATTTTTTCCACCGAATTGAGAAATAACGTAGAAAATATCTAGCCTCTCTTGCATTGGTATAGAGAAGAAGATACGTAGATTGGAAAGTATTAAAATAGATCAGTTTGTGACTGTAAAAATAGCATTACTTATAAAATCAAAATGACCTCTAAGAATTTCACAAGACCCTCAGGTACCTCTCAATCTACTTGTACCAAATCTTGCGTACACCGAGAATGTCCCTGGACCCTGGTATTACGTATCCGACATGTCGACTCACCCAGCGGCGACTTGACTCTCCCGTTCTTTCATTCAATGTGATACTTGGTAACGTGACAAGGCATCCGGCGTCTCAAAACGGTAAGTCACACTTCTTGATCCCATCTGTCAATTAGTTTGTGGAAATGCAGAATATCTACTGCATCTCATCACCATGAAGTAAAAATCATCGCTACAGTAGCATTAGAATGAATCAGCGTTCATTCATACACTGCTTCGAAAATGAGATATGCTACAAGTTATATAATAGACTGCATCTCAAGGATAGCCTCCTCCGTGCATTATCATAAGGAGAATGAGCTGAAAGGTGAAACTCATGGTCAGAAACGCATAAACACACATGATATGCCTTTGCAGACTGCAGTTAATACTCTTTTTCAATGTAAAACCAGTTCCTATCGAGTAATTTATGACCTAAACATTCAACGTAGAATTTATCACTAACTGAAGTTATTAAGAAATTAAATATTTCTGTTCTGAGTTATCAAACCCTTGTGTTTTAACTTGAATAAGAGAAACGAGTACTCCCAAAGTGCCACAGCATCATTTTTCGTTACGGCTAAATACATTTTCGAGACTCAAGATACTTACTTGGCATATCTGAAAATTGTTTTGTTGAAGTTGCGGAATATAAATCGGTTTTGTTACGGATCGTGCGCATATCAGCCCCAGGTGACTGTTAATTCTTCACTTGAAGTAAACATGGCTGGTCCTTAAACATGAAATGACGTCTAAAACCAACATTGCAGCTCAAATCTCCTTTACATACCATGAAAAATATGTACCCCCTTTATACCTTCATATTCTCACGAAGAATCGACATAAACTAGATCGGGTCTCCATATGCAGCTGCGAAGATTGAAATATTCAAATCTCGTTGATACAATAAAATAAATAATTTAGTTTTTTGTCAAATAGTTAATGATTCGCTGACAAACCACATCGTGATATCCGATTATGAGTGATTCTTGTAAGCCCCTTAGTTTTGTTTTTTTGAGGTTGACGTATTCAACATGGGTACGTGCTTCCCTCGGCACTCACAACAGCGTCTATACAAACGTTTCGACCACTCGACTCTAAATAAAGCTCAAAACAAGGCGGAGTTCTCTCCACCCCCCTCCCAACACAAAATCGTTTAGCTACGCCCTTTCTTGCAAGTCATAAAACACTCCCCCCCCCCCCCTCCCTGAAACGAAACCAAGAACAAACTAAAAGACACGTCAAATTACAAAAAGACCTTAATATTATGGGCAGAAATGGAAAGGCCATAAAACGTACTCTTTTAAGTTGAAGGTTTATACAGTTTCTTCTCACTTGAAACCCGAAGGTGTTCACAGTGCCCCTAATATCCAGATCTGCAGAACCT
>JAAAKL020007724.1:0-16600 GCA_010016065.2 Carybdea cf. marsupialis auct. non (Linnaeus, 1758)
TCAGTGATTAAATGATTCTATATGTAGTATTTTCATTTATATGGACGTGCAATCGTTAGGTTATGTTATTTTCTACTCATACAATTTTATCCTAGTACGTATTCTTTTTCTATTCTAGTTCGAACCTGCTGTAACTGCTATAACTGCCATAACTGCTGTAACTACTATATCGCTACAACTGTTACTACCGCTATTACTACTACCACTTCGACTCCTATTTTTACTCTATCTTCATCTACCTCAAGGATAACTACTTCAACCTACTTCTACTTCTACGCAATTTTATTCCACGATTACCTCTACTTTGTCACCGATGGTTGTCGAATAGAGTACATTGTCTCCGTTTGTACATTGATTTGGTTTGGTAAGAGACTTTGTTACAATTACAGTTATAGTTGAGTTTGAAACTGCACTCTACGCACCGCGTCTACCCTAATATCATTCGCTTGGGTTTTGGTTTAACGTATTCTACCTTGCAGGTTACAGTTTTAAAGTTGCATGGTTTCCCGGTACTGTGGTATCTTGACTCATCAAGTATCTATGTGAGTAGGCATAGCTATGTGGGTTGTGTTTTTCCTGTTATGCAGACTCGCTGAAAAGGAACCTGTGTAGGCAGAGTTGTAATGAGTCATAGGTAACGTGTATATTATAATAACAGTGTTATATCAAGTGGGGCCAGTTGAATTTTAGCACGATAGATAACAGAGTGTACAATCACAAATCTCGGTGTTCTCCTTCATCTGGAAATTTGGGAAGGTGGGAGCGAGGCATTCAGACACTGATTTTCCACTGTTGGCCCAATGTTCATATGAACACACGTTTTTGGATAGACGGACGCTGAGATTTCAGCGTCCACGCTACGATGGTAGCGTCCTTTCATGTGAAAAGGGTTTTCGTCAACGCTTGATACAAATCAAATTACCAATATCAACGGACAAGGTGGCTACCACTCACAAGAGATCATGCCAGTAGTGTTATCATTTGATATATGAACTGTAGTAATATTATGCAGCCAACACTAGTAGGTCATCAGCAGCACACCTGACGTCACTGATGTTTCGGCCATCTAGGTACTGTGCATCTCCATTTGGCTGGCCCGCACTGTATCAGGGTAATCTTACTCAGTACTTATACGGATGTTGAAAGAGGAAACAAACAAAGCACACGAAACAAAATTCACTCCGACAATAATGAAAAGGGACTGGCCTCAACTCGTACTTATCATAGCTATGGACAGCAATGCTCGCTAGAGGGACGCAACTTTCCTACAATCCAGGCAAAACCAACTTCAGCAGAAGAACAAGCACATTGACACCATATTTCCAAGTTTCTACTTCCCCACCCTAGTGCTTGAAGCCATTTTCTCAGAGACCATCCAGCAAAACGCCTACACCCAACTTCCACAGTGAATAACTTGCATCGCCACTCAAAGCGTTCACAGTCCTCCTTCAGTTCACCATACTTATGCAGCTTTCTCTCCCTTGCCTCCTCCAATCTTGTTTTCCAAGGAACAGTTAACTCCATGATCAACCAAATTAACATAACTTTCAAATTATCACCATGTCAGGCCGCCAATCAGTTATCACAACAGCGGGTGGTATGATTTTATTTCTCTTATCAACATACAGCTCCGAATCACGCGATGCTGATAAGGTTCAGCTCACAATGTAACTCCTTGTTCTTGCCTTTGGCTCCTCTCCCTCTCTGACAAATGTAATGCCAATAGGCTTAATAGATCTTTTCTCTGCTTAATGTCTGATCGCTAGACGAGCACCTTCAGCAAATTCATACATAACTTCATTATACCGCCGATAGCAAAAACTGACAAGGCAATAGCGAATGTTCCACGGATCCTCTAGTCTTCCCACACAACTTACACACTTCATCGAAGCACGTTGAATGTGACACAAAGCATAAGCCCTATCACTCCGGCAGACATGGCCATTGTCATTATTTTAGTGACGTCCTCTGCCACCTTTAAAACTCTCACCCGTTTCAAATGGAAGATATTATCCAAATACAAACGTTATGTATCTAAAACGGACTAACTTCACTTTGGTATATTTACGTGTTGAAATACTGGTCACGTATCTAACTTTTAACGTCATAATCTTATGTTACCAAAGTTTCATTAGACAAAGCTTTAAAATTTGCAAATATACCTTAATGATATGCCACGCTTTGTGTTATGTGTCGATTAAACGCGGAGAGTGAGAGAAGTAAAATGAATTAGATTTGAGACGATGACGTACTATCACAGAGTAAGAATGTACCTGTTTTCTCTGTGGTACTATATAGTATGCCATGTTTGAGACCAATACCTCTATATTTGCAGGAATTATCACAACGTCAGTGCTTTCCTCTTCTGAAATCGATAATATATGATCTTGCCATCAATCCATACCTCTGCACTACATTCAATAAAACCCAAACCCCACTCATCAGTGTAAATTTCCAATACTAGTTATTAAAAACCCACTTTGCCGACAAATATGAAATTTTAGAGCAGTGTTCTTTCTTTACGTGCTTATTATTGTCTGCCAAAAATACCCCTCCCTCCCACCATAATGCAAGATTAGCATGAACACTTCAACTCGCATGTTTTTGTTCTAATTGATTTTCTCTTGCACAAGCTACTTCAACCCGAAGAAATTTCATCTTTTCCTTCACTGAAGTTGGAAATCAAAAATGCCGCTTTTATTAACCGCTTTTGAAATAATCGCAGTTTGTCAGTGCATTGCAGAAGTAATAATTAATTAATTTACATGCAAACATTTAAAGAAAATGATAAAGGACAGGGCTGCAGGTAGTAGGTTTTCCAGGAAGTGCTTCACAAGTTCGAGGTAGGATTCTGAGAAGCTTGAAAACCTCAAGCAAATTCACTGCCGACAATAAAGTAGCAAAAATTTCTTAATCTTAGATCCAACAATATTTTGCTTACGTTATAGCCAGTGGAGCTAAAGAAACCTAAGACCCTTGTTACGGAAGAGAAAACTTTTTTTTCTGCCTTAACTATACATATTTTATAGTCATGAAAATGAGACCGCGACCATCTCTTCGTATTTCATAGAATAGCATTAAGGCTATTCCTCAAAGTTTTGAGTTACTACTTTTTGAGTTTTCAATGTCTATAACGACCTAAAAATTAATCAAAGAGCTTCTTTTACGATATCCATGAAGGATGGAATTACACTTTTTTGGGGGGGGGGTCTAAAAAACGTTGTTAAAGTCAGGGGGAGTCAAGGTTTTATGGTAATACCAAAAAATTGTCTCCTTTATTATGCGAATAACTTTAGAATAAACTGATGCTCAGCCCCCAGGTGTCATTTTGAGTTGCGGCTTCTGATTACATCCCCCCTCTCTCTGCTAGAAATAGTCATATTCTTAATAAACATTTTCTGCTGACTATTTCGTAATAGACAGTAAAACTTTCTTCACCTGCTATTTTGCAATCCTCAAACGTTAAACAGGTACATTTATTTCTGGGCAGCTGAGCATTCTCTAACGTCCGTTCTAACCTGTTTTTCAAATCATCGTCATTGAGTTGTCCTAAGTCTAAAACGTTGCTTTGTTATTTGCAATTTTGTAATAAATAATATGCATAATGTACTGCTTTGACGAGCAATGGAATTTCCAGACATAAAACCCGTAAATTTTCTACACAAAGATGATTATAAAGGTTACAAGAGAGATATTTGTGGTGTCACACACATTCTTGTGCGCTTTCTTTACGGCATTTTTAGAACTAATATCTAACTGGAAACGAAACTGGTCTTTTAGGATCTTAAATCAAATCGAAGACGTAACGTATGCTCACGGATCGAACTCGGAAAACAAAATTATTGTTTGAGTCTCAAATCGAAATTAAAATATAAGACAAGTTTGCGGATAACAATCAAACTGAAACTTTTTTAAAGATTGTCACTCAAACGAGAGATTTTATGCATTTCTTTAAGACTGACGTAAATGAAGGGACTAGACAAAAGGAAGGCTTTGACAAGGAAACACCAACGAGCGGGCAATAAATTTATCCGGCAATTCGCCGTCTTAATAAATTTTTTGGGTAGTATAGTGTTGCATCATCATGAATAGAACTATCTTGAAGGAAAATCATCAAATTATTGAATTGCATGCAACGTACGAGAAAAAAATTAAACACGAATTTTCATTACAATACTTGAGACCACTGTATATTTAGGTCTGATCCGATCTTGACAAGAAATCCGAAAAGTTACAGTTTTTGAGTTTTTCTTTGTATTCATGGAAACGGAGACGAATTCTATGCACCGACCACACCCATCAAGTCATCAAAAACATCAACAACAAACTTTTGACTTTCAGGATAGTATTTACGATCGTTGTTCTAGCTAGAGTAATCAGTTAAATAGTGACCAAGGCCTTGAAAATTTGATTTCAAAAAACACTATTCTTCTCCATGTTTGAGAAAGGGATTCAAAAACAAGTCATTAAAGTAACTCCGAGATACAAATTTTTACGCAATAATATATATCATTTCTCTATGAGGATCTGGTAATCAAGAAGCCGAGGCCACACTATTTACTTTCTTTGAAAGCAGCTATTTTACAACAACTGCACAATGGCTAGTCATAGGGACACAAGGGAATTCACTACAGATCTTAGAATTTTGGTGTTAATCCAAAGAACCAATCAAACGTTGTTTTGGTACTCATTTGTAAAGCACATTTTACCAAAGAACCAAAATGAATTTGAATTTTAAACTGCAGTAGGTTTTATATTTTGATGAGGCATTCTCAGCCATTTAGAAAGATTGTTTGATATGTATGTAATACTTGTAAGCGTTATTTCATTGCTGCTATAAACTAGAATTGTCTGTTTATTTAAGCAGTTTAAATGAAGGACGGAATAGTTCATCTAAAACTATAAAAGGTAATCCTCCCAAGACGAAAGAAACCTAACATGTATCCACATAAAGTAATAATATCTTTTCATCGGCTACTTTTTACTTGCAGAAGGGGATTTATTTAGAATTGGTAGTTGTTGAAAACGTAAAAATGATCTTGAATAGCATTTCGATAGTAAACATGTAATAATAACTAACTAACAAACTAACAAACTAACAAAGTAAATAACTACACATAATTGATGAAGCACAATAATGATTCTGTAAAGAGTCAGTTAAAATGGAGGGAAGTAAAAATGAAATGGAAAGCTTGTTTAACCAACATTATGACTTGTCTTTTACTTTCAATTAAATGGAAAACAATATACATCTGCATCTGCAAATGTCGCTAGTTTCCATTAAAATTAATCACAACAAATTAATATAATTTAGTATACATACAATAGATCATTTAAAGCGCTGTTTCATATCTAATCATTAATAATGATTTATTCTATATCACATACATTAAAATAATCGATATTCTCGATTGTTTCTTGTTTTTCTTCATCCAATTTGCACCATGACTCAGAAAATGATATCAACCTCGACAACATTAAATCGATTTCTTTTTGTTTAGTTTCGCTGACTTCTAATTTTTCTTTTGCTAACAGTATCCTAGTACGCATTTCTTCCTCTCTCTCTTTCTCCTCCAGCAACTCCCTCATTTGAGCATTGCCAGCAATACCATCATCCCAGCATGCACTAGAGTCAGTTGATGAAATGGAAGCCACGTCATCTATGAAAATGGCTGGTATAAAGCTTTGAAACCACTCGCTCATCGTATCTCTTACAAAACAATAAAAGGTAAGCTCCTCTTCATAGTGAGAAATTTCCATGGAAGCTTCTGTGAGGACCTCATTGATTATAACAATAAAAATATTAAGAAACCAGAATATTTCAAGCAGTGTGAAAATTAGAAAGTAAATTGAGCCACTGATAGGGAATTGGTCTCTTAAATGAATTAGGATTGGTCCTCCAAGGATCATCATAAATTGACTCCTGACAGTTGTAATGACAGAATGAAACGGCTCTAAGGAATTGAAAGTCAGATAAGCGTAAAAGGAAAATGCAAGAAATGCTACTATAAAGGGCAGCGAATATTCCATAATTGGAACAAATGTTTTCTTCATAGTATTAGAAAGGATGATTACAAATGGAAATATATTGATAAATTTGATCAGTTTCAATATCGAGAAAAATAAGATGAAGGCCAAGGCATGAATCATTGCTTCATCAGCTGCTGCTGTAAATTGAAATCCAATAAATGAGTTAGGCTGTTTATGAAAACGTATTATATTTTTATCTCCTTGCCACCAACGCATGACCCAAAGTACAATAGTGGCAAAAAGTGCAATGGCAATGGCGAGCTCAACCAAATTCCAAAATTTACAGAAATATCGTCGTCCTTCTCTCCAACATTTTCTTACCTCGACGTAGAAGAAGTAAATGAGGACTAAAAGCAAAAGAATTTCTGTTGCCATGACTACTTCTGCAAATTGTCCGTGATATCTGAACAGGGTGAATGTCTGAATACTTCCAGTGGATTCAACAAGAGTCATAGGTAGAGTTTCTATAATAATGAAAGTTGTAGCAAATAAATTCAAATTCGTGTTATAAACTGAAAACTCAAAGAAAACTGCTCTAGTATATCGATTAATCCAGCTTGTATCTTGGAGTGAGCTGGCAATTGCATGTGCAACTTCTTGCGTATCGCCAAGATTGGCCAAAAACCCTCCTCCGTCGTAAATAGCGTATTTACCCCAGTAGGGAAACCCATTCGAATCTGCCATTTTCACAAACGTCCAGTCATCGTCATCATCTGGCACTTCAATATCTTGCTCCAAATATTTATTTACTTCCTCAACGCTTTCCAAATCCTTATAACCTACACCCAACGTCTTTAAAAGTTTCTGATTGGTTCCTCTCCCCCTCAAGGCTCGACGCTCTCTTGACAGAATATTAGAGTTAGGTGAATCACTCGTGCCGCGTTGTGTAGAAGTGGTATTCTCCCACGATGAACTGTACGTCCCTCTGTCTTGCTCTCCTAATGAGTATTCATCATTGCACTCCACACTGATTGATTGGAACTCCTCTGGAACTGGGCAAGTGCCTACAAATAAGATTAAAATTGCACTTAGAGATATACTAGTAACTCTGGCGGAAGTATGTTGAATTAGCGCATATTGAGTGCATGATTTGTAAGATAAGGGGCTTTATGGCCGTTGAGGGTTACCAAACATTGCGTTGATCCTATGCAAGGCACCAAGGCATTCTTTCCAGCCTTTCCTTTGTATTCATCTTGTGGCCACATTTCCCCAGCTACCCTGGAATACACTTAAATTTTGTCCTGAAAAATTTGGTTATTACTCATTTTTACTAGCTGTAAAAGCCTTAAAACTCAAAAAAGATTCTTGTTCTGTACGCTTGTCTACCAAGTTTAAGTTTAAGTACAAGCATATGCGAAAACTTCATATCCCAAAGCGTTACTACGGACACATTGATATAGTGAATGGTTGGTAAATTTACCAATCGTTTCTGTTAAACAGTACAATTACGAGGAGTTTTCTAGATAATCAGTTGTGAAAATATCTCCATGAAGACAATGACGTAATCTACTTACTAAAAACATGAAATAGTTGTCCGTTGTTTCAGATATCTTTCTAGAGCTCTATTTTTCATTTTATTCTTTGCATGGAATTGTATCACTGTCGTTAATGTGAATAACTGCCCTTCCAATAATAAGTAGCAACACTGCTTGCCTATGAGCACTTTAAAAGTTGTATAACATTGTCTGTTTAGGAGGTCCGTACAAGCAAAGACGAATCGGATCCTTTTACTAAGATTTTTGTGATTAGAATAGTTGCACGAAAGCTATGAACTTGGATTACATCAGCTCTCGAACGCACCCTTAGTCATGTCCGTAGTTAGCTTTTTGTTGCAGAGCTGAAGGGGGGTGGGGGGAGGGGGATCACACTGTCCCCATCAATAAATTGTCAAGAATGAAACTTCATACAATTGCTGCCCAACATGTAATTCTCTTAGACAGAAAGCCATTTTGCTTCTGACGTCAAAATTCAACTGATATCAGTACTTTTTATCATTTTGTCAGCTCCTCTGTGGGAAAACCAAGGACTTGGTACAGGCACAAGCATAATATGAGAATCAAATGAGATAGAGATGCCCGTTAACCACTGATTGATTGTGTAGACAAAAAGTTGCTCTTCATGACAACCTACCAAAAGTATACCATACTGATGACGTCATCACGTCCATAACTGACCTCGTCATTACAATTGTTATTCCATCGTATTATTCATCAGATATATCTAGTTTATGATCAAGAAATCTTAATTTACTTTACACCCTCATTCATCACAAAGATCTCATACCATTCGCTCTAGTACTCGACCAGTAAAAATGATGTTAGTACCCGCAAAACGGAACTAGTTAACCGATTCAGAGTTGCAGAGTTTCTGCATGATTTATGCAATTCCTGTAGTTTATTTACTTGTAATATACATATAGATAGAATGAGGCAAGTGTAATAGTCAAAGAAAGGGTAAAACAAGTCACGTTAAAGTTTCTACAAAAAATCGCCAGGCTTATCTCGAATTCTTGACATTTTAATAGAAGGTGCCTCTAAGTAATGACGTCACAAAATACCGGAAGCTGGTGTGGCCTTCACTTCTACCTTAATAAATACAAAACAAGACTTTACGAGAGTTTTAAAAATGTAAAACAAAATATTGAGTAGCGACGGAGATATTATTTCAGTCCCCTAATACTAAGAATGGTCAAATTTAATTATCCTACTACATCGGTGAAGTGCGTATACCTGAAACTGTATCTCTCACTTACTCTCAAGTGGTTGAAAGGGGAGAAGAAAGAGAACGCTAGTTGATGTTTAAACATTCCCCCTTAGCCAAAGACATTATTTGGGGTCAGTGAAGTTTGAAACTATTTCCTCTATTTCTCTGGAAAACATCAGCTCCTATATCTAAACCTTCACTTTTCTTTACCAAAATCAAGAAGCACCATTTTACAGTAAGATACAACATTGTAGCAGTAGATGATCCGGGTGTGAATCTGATTTTACTCATAAATGTAAAAACCCAAGCTAAAACTGTTAAACGAAGCATAACGGCAAATAATGTAAACACTAAAAACCGACAGTGTACTTATTTTTTAACCAGCTTTCTATGTAACATACATCATTTTCAGGAATGTTTTCCAAGTATGTTAGGTTACATTTATGCACGATAAAAGACCATAGTATAGAAGCATGACTATGATGATAAATCAATGAAGTACAGTTAAGTGGTTTGATCAAGTGGGAATACTTGAAGTATTAATGATGTAACAGTTACACAAATAATGTGTTTAGTGGGATGACATATACAGGTACAAGGACAGAACCACACACAATCAAAGCAAAGAAGTGGGGAGGACCGGTGGTAAAATACGAAGGGACGGTTTGATTTTGGATATCAAGAGACTTTCATTAATAGTAAGTGCAAGTATGGAGTTATAATGAGAAATGATTACAAAGTCAGACTGACAAATGTCGTGCCCATTAGTCCGACGGTGCTCCAGTATGGCAGAAATAATATGGACTACTAAGACAATTCCCAGCTAAGAGAAACGTTATGCAACGAATTTGCCCTGAAAGCAACATTATTTTACAGTCAATGTACAAATGGAGGGTTAACAATTTTTAAATTTTCGAAACAATTCCACCCCTCTTTCATATTTAAACCCCTAAGATTAGTGAGAAATATAAGGAAAAGGGGAAGTGCATGGATAGAAACCATGGTCCTATTCACCTCTTTGTATTCGCACTTGTCGTAGTCTAGCTTCTCCCACGCGTATGTTTTCATGCAAGAAAGTGGACTTGGTCACTGTATCTCTCTGAGAATTATACCATATGTTCTTGTATGCAGTGGGTATAAATTGTAAGTGAACCCAAAACCAGATGTCAGCCGGGTCTCTAATCTAAAAAGAAACAGTTTAATGTTCATCAGAGTAAATGTTTTCGTTACATATACACGATACAAGGTCGATATATAGAAAGTGGTAGAGATGAAAATAGGAAAAGTATTGATCCTATTTCTGCTAGGTTTCAACAGTAGGACACGGTAACCTTAGTTACAAAACCGATTTAAAATTAGTCTTTTCAGGTTCCACGTGGGAACCTTAACTGTACTTTAAAGACAAATGCAGATCTTTCTAAATATTAATTCAGTATTTTAGCATTATGAGAGAAGGTATCAGATAGAGGAGCAACAGGCTACTTTTCCAAAAAAAATAAACTCCTTACACCTTTACATTCCCCTCAGCAGCATACCATATTTATTATCCGCAATCCGTTTTATTCTACCCAGCATAAACTTATTAGAGTAACCACATCACAGATCAACAGTGCCAACCTGAAAATTAATGAGGTAATCCACGTTTATTATGAACATTCTTGAATGCACAATATTTCCAGACGATAGCATCCATTTCTTGGGGCTACAATAGCCAATCTGTAAATTGTTGCAGCTAGGAAGTTAAGGAAGTTAACCCAACATTTCTGGATAAGTATAAACAGGGTCGTTGCTAAGCCGGGAACCAGAGACTTCTTCTGATGGTGGGCGTTTATAGTTATTGAAAAATTTGCAATGTGATACGCTTTGTGTCATACAAATAAAGCTATTAGATGGGGATTTAATTCTTTACTGCGATCTAAACTATTTCTTTCTACTTAACAGGCCATGATAATTAACAGACGATACACGGATCAAACACTTTACACGTGGAGGGGGAGGGTGTAGTGCATCCACTCCATGACCTACCTAAGGTAGGCCATGTCCACTCCCACGTACTCCCTCTTGATTACAGGTCAGGCAATAAATCAGCAAAGGAAGATACACGAGGACATCTGTCAGCTGATTTCCTTCGTTAAAGTATCTTATTCTTTGAGTTTGTATGTAAAGATGTTGCCTCAGCGATTGTAACTATTGCTATCTATAGGTTGACTCTAAAAACATTTAAACTTTCTGATAATGTGCATCGCGATGTCGAAAATGAGCAAAGATTCTAATTTAGCACGGTCATGTAACACGAGTTTTACAGCAAAAAATCATAAAAACTTTTAAATAGTATAACAACTTTTCCTGCTAATAAATTTTGAATGGCAAAGGACTGTACAGATTCATTGGTACGTTGAGTTTCTTAAGAGGCAGCATGATTATCTTTAAAAGTACCCAACTTTAAAGATAGACAAAATCTGACCTCATTAAATACTCTTAATGAGTCCTGTAGCTATCAGTGAAATCAACCATGACTGACGTACCTCGGAAAATCGTACTCTAAGTAGAAGCTGCTTGGTTGTTTTCGACATCATAAAAGCATTCTCATCTCGATACCCGTGCACAACAAGAAGAAGGAGTAACAGGAACAACAAATAAGAGACCAAGTCTTTAAACAAGACTTCCATGCGTCTTTCCTTTAGACGTCTATCTCTAGCTGCCAGTATCTCTGCTTCAGAAAGCCGTCTACAGAAGGATAAAATTAGCCATATTTATGACAGCAGCAAGTTAAAAGAATTAATGCTATGTTGGATAGGCACTGCTAGTAGAAAATAACAATTATTGCTAAATTTAAAACATTTATAGACCTCGAGCTATTGATAATGGTCCAAAAGGTATTAGTCATGTAATCAGGTGAATGGATTATACACCTTTAAGACGACTGCAGGGCGACGGAGAATTTAGATTGAACTAAGTTGTGTATGGTTTAGCTATGGTATCAATATATATCGTATCGGTGGAGTGTCCTTCATTATTATCTGCAAAAGTTGCGAATTTGGTAATAAATGAAACAATTTTTGTACTTAATACGTACTTACTAGAAGTAAATTTATTGCGAACCAGATATTGCTGCATAATACGAAGCATGATCTCAGACGTTAACTGATTTTCTGTGTATTTAGAAATGAGGGTGTAACTTACTAAGTAAATAGCATTTTAATAGCAAATTCATTGTGTATAGAAGACAATTCATGTTAATACATCAATATCAGAATTTTAGGTTTAGTCCAATTTAGGATATAAATATCCCCCCTCCGCCCCCCCCCCCCCAAAAAAATACTTGTTTAAATATCTGATAATAGCACAAAGCTGATTTTTAATGACTTTAAACATCTATCTTGCTGAAATAATTGGCACGTTTCAGCAACAGATCTTCAAATAACGCTGATATTTAAAGACCAGCATTCATAAATTTTAACAATATTATCTACTCTCCTTTTACATGTAACGAATAGAAGTCAAAGTGTAAGAATGCGAACATACTTACGAAGCCCAAAAGTTAATTAAGGTCTAAATGAATTTCCTGTCACGAGGAAACAGTAGATCTGAAGATTTAACACAAGAACTACTTTTCAAAGTTGTGACAGTGTTATAATTCAATGTAAAAAGCTGACATCGGCCGAAATTTAACCGTTTTTATTGGTTTAGTTTTTAGACTAGATCTCTGTACCAAATTTGTATTTAAGAATTTGGTGTTTAAGTTCGTTAGAGTGCTGAAGTCCAGTTCAGTCTTCAGTGTTCGCTCTGCAGAAAAAGTAGCTTTAAATAAATTCTTATTGATTTGGCAAAACTGTCTACGCAATAATTATCTCCTTGCATTTTCAGCATTCTTACACCACAAGCGAACGTCCCAGAATCGGTACTTGTAATTAGGGGCAAAACTTCTTTGACTATGACTTCTGTTTGTTATATGCCAGTTTAAAGCAGAGCATCACTTATTACCCAAGCTTTCTAAATCCATGAAACAGCCTGGACTGAATAGGGTTGACATTCAAGAGCAAGTATAATATTATTCATATTAAATTTTACATTTGACAAATAATAAGGAATTAAAAGAATGTCTTTTGTCAATTTTTTAATGAACCAATAATTGATTTTCCAAAACGTGATAGAAATGTGTGATATTTAATTTTAGATTATCTTATGAGGCCAGATGATACTCATTTTGAAGAATATTCAAAGGGTTTGGAAAGCGCCCGTTATTTTAGCCCAACTTTTTCGTACTGCTGCCTACAGTCCTCTCCTCGATTTTCAACATCTCACTTTGGATGTATCGTTCAACGAAGTCATAAGTCAATACTATTGAGAAAAAACAACCCCCTTCTCCTCAATCGATCAGCTAAAACAGTAGACAGGCATTAAATATTTTATATATATTAATTGAAACTGTGGAAGGTTACTTGACATTTTGCTTACATTTTATTTTCTCCTTCTGCAGCTAATGTTAAATGATCGGCACTGGATGTGTAGTGATGGGACATCTTGTAAGCCACCAGAGTATCTTCTTCAACGTGGGGTTGTCGAAATACCAAAGCTACTATGACTGCTACTGTTATTAGTTTGACAGGTTGAACTACAAATGCCGATTGTACAAATCCAGTGGTAACAGAAAAGAGCCACTGTTTTGACTTGGTATCTCCCCAAACCATACTATAAAATATGACAACCGTGGCAGAGCCTACGCATGTTATAAAACAGAAAACCCAGGAAATAGCAGTGTAATTGAATTCTAGTCCTCCTTTCTTATCATTGCTGTACTTATCATCAGAAATGTCGTATTTTCTTGGTCCTTCTTCTATCTGTTTCAGTTTTCCTCCCTTCCTCATACCATTAGGTTTTTTAAACAGGTATACTATAATGAAATTGATGGGAATAGATATCAAAGATGACTGAATACCCACTATCAGTCCCCTGTAGTTGATTTTGATCGATCCAAAATTTATTGCATACTGTTCCTCCGTAGCGTTGCCTGAGAAACTGAAAAACATGGCACTTGTTAGCATCATTGTAGACAGGACGGAAAAGCAGCATGTGAACCTCTGTACACGGGTGAATAGAGAATGTGCTGGTTTGAAGGCAACTGACAGCCAAATATGATTATCACTTAAGTCTTGTGCGGCCTTAGTGGTGAAGAGATGCTTGAAGTCGCTTAATTCATTTTCACTAGCAAGAAACAGGAGTGCTTCAATCTTCCCATCACCCTCATCTACAGCTAGCCATCTCTCGGCTATAAATTGATATTGCTCACGTGTGACTATGTCTTCGATGTAAATTCTGCTTACGTACCAAGCAGGACGACGTCCTAGGGAACAACACGATAATAATTAAGTCAATAAGTCAATAGTAGATGATAAAGACATTAACGAAAGATAAGGATAACACGGCGGTGAATATTTAGATTGTTATTTATTTTATATTTAACAGTTCTAAGAAGTTTTAAGAAACGAAATACATCAGTTCTGCGTAAAACAAAACAGACACGAACAGAAGTTTTTCAAATCAATTAAATACGAAATAAGGAAAATGGGATACCCTTCAAAATATGGGTAACATTTTAGGCATTTTTATGACTGAAAACATGCTCGGATGACATGAACATGTAAAGTTCTACTAGAAAAAATATGCAAGGGAAGGTTCGGTGAAAAGACGGTAATTTGCAATAGATGTATCATTACGAAAGTTTTGAATCTTTTCACAATAAACTCTGGAAACTATTTAAGGAAGTCAAATACGAACATGAAAGAAGATAAGTTTTTTCTACGGAATACACTTGTTGTATTCCTTTGTAACGTGTAACTTAACCATGCACGAATCATGCAATATTTAAGAAAGTACCCACGACACTCAAATCAGGTGTCGTTTATCGGTTTTAGCGTCACTGCTGTAGTGAAGTGTATTGGGGTCAGACGATCCGCCTGTTCCATAGGTTCCTATTAGAAAAACCTGGGAGTTGCTGCTTTGACCGGGAAAAAGCTTTCTAGCCCTTCCTCTTTCAGTATTGGTTCGCATTGTAATGAATGCTGTAATATTCTTCTTTGTCTGACTTTGATTTCCTAGCTACGGCTAACTCTGAGTTTGGCTTGTTACTCAAAGAAAGTCTTCTATTGTCTAAACTCAAACCTTCTCTAGATCTATCCCAGAGCTCTATAGTTACAACAATAGGTATGGATTTAATCTATCAAAACAGATTGATCTCTTACAAAATAATACAATAGAAATTCCCGAATCGACAATTAAAAATCACGTTAAATCGCGATCAGTAGCTAGAGAAATTTCACTAACAAAACAAACAACTTGTGTTTAATGATGTCATATCTTGTAATTAACGGCAGGAATGAGGGGTTGAAAACTGCTGAAATTGAGCGTTCTTACTAAAGAATGTTTTCTTGGCGAAGAAGAGAAGCCTAGCCAATTCTGCTATCTTTGCTTTCAGAGCGCATGCGCAAATATGGAGAAACATGAAACCGACGTTTGGTAGCGTCCAAGGAATTGGAAAGATAAAGAATAAGGCATATCGACTGCAATTGGACTACAATAGCTAAGGCAGCTGAGGTAACAATGGCTAGGTTTTAACATTTTAATGAGAGCGTAATATCTAGGTACCTATGGTGTAAGAGGTCTACCAATTTATCATGTATTAGAAGTGATAAAGCAATTTATAGATTATGTGTATATTTTCCGAATTCCAAATGTATTGCAGATATATAGATACGACCCACTAACTATAGCTATTAGTGATACAATTCTCTTTCCTGTAAATCATATGGAAACAGAATGTCCTAAGAAACTACACCCAATTCTATGCTAGCAGAGATTAGGTACAATTATGCCTCTCTGCTCATCAGGAGGTGCGATGAGAGATCGGTACAGTTATGTCCTTGCACCGCAATACCGACATCATCTCCTTCTTCTCAATCCTTGTGAATTATGAAGCCTGTTACAACTTTATACGTGATCTGTTGGCAAAGAGTTGTATTGGTACATTTATGAAGAAAGGATACTCTCCAATGTGGATAACTCTCCATGCATATAAACCATCAAAACTTATAGCTTACAAACAGCGGCGGAGCCACGGGGGTGTATGGGGGTAAATACCCTCCCACTTTTCTGAAGATAGGGTAAATTGATTTGTCCAAATACGGCATAAACGTGTAAAGGTATGCCTAATTCATGTTATTGTTTTTTTACTCTTCTACTGCTTTTCAATGTGATCGCAAAATGATGACAAGATCTTTCTGAGGCCTCCATATTCTTATGTATCCAAAAGTTGACAGAAGCAGGAGCTACTCTTTCCTTGCTCTTTCACTCTTTTCTCACAAAATTAACCTTGTACTTGCCAGTGGAAGATGTCTTCAGCACCATTAAAGCGACCTATAAAGAACTTGAGTGCTGTTCAAAGCGGGACGAGGTACACAAAAGCTAACTTAAGAAGTATGAGCTTCGCGAAAGAAGAACGGCACTTAGATCGTGGTCAGGCACGCGTTGAACTGCAAGAGTGGAAGTACTTTCAGGAATTCATAATGCATTAAAAACAATAATGGCCATAGTCCAAGAGTTAAAAGGTGACGATAGTTCATGTTCGGGGTTAAAGATAAACAATACATATTTTACATGCATATAAGTAACTTTATCTGTGATCTCTTTGAACCTTTTAATAGACGGTATCTTTAAGCCACGGGTGTCTCCTTAAGAGTTCGGTTACCATTCAGCTTCACGGACACTGATTGATCAAAACAAAACCAATCTGACAGTCAGAATTCAGATTGGCTACCTTGTAAAACACAGTTGGGTAAATAATTTCGTTGATTCCCTTTTCGGTTATTTT
>JAAAKL020007725.1:0-16599 GCA_010016065.2 Carybdea cf. marsupialis auct. non (Linnaeus, 1758)
GATGCTCGCGAGGAACAAGACACAGTGGATCCAGCTGAAGAAAGACTGATTGCAACTGTAGGATGTTTATACTACTAAAGCAGCAGAACCCAGTATATCATCATCATCAATGCTTTCTGAATTGTAGCAAGGAGGTAGAAAAGCTTTCCTTTTATTGGTCAAAATTTCTTCAGATTATTGCAGAATGACAGGATTAAGGTGGGTGTTAATGACTCTGTGGTATTAGACCCATTCCACAGATAGAAACAGATGAAAATAGAAACCAGATTTTTGGAAGCTGAACAACTTTTCTTTGCTATGTCAGCCTCAAATAATACCTGACATGAAATCAGGAGTCCAACTTTCTGAAGCAAGGAAACAGCTTTTCTCCCTAAACAGTAACTGTTACTATTGGTTGGTTTGGAAAGGAAAGTTGCTCCATGACTATCACCTAAAATACGTAGTCTAAACAATTTGGGTATTTCGCTCCCTAGCTTATGTTCGGTTGAGCGCTCTCTACTTGAGACGGTATCATTGCTGTTGCTTTATGCATTCCTCACTGTGCTTGCGCAGTTTGAGCACTCTGGCATGGTACCATATGAATTCTTTAAATTGATTTGTAGCAGCGTTTTTAGTTACATAGCTAGAATTCATTCTCAATGCTCTGTTCTGCACTGATGAGCCCACAAAGGGCGAAACAGTACTCTCTGCAGATTGGGTAGTCTAAACAATAAGTATACTACATTTGAAAAAACCTGGAAATTTTTTTATCGCAAGCAAGTGTAATCGAGACAACATTTTTTACTACTTGATTGTGTTCAAGAACTTGCAAAATTTGTGCTCAGTCAAACCTGTCCATAAAGTATACCCAATATAGTAAGATGAAGATCATGAAGATCAGAGCAACATAAATTCCAAAGAATTACGAACAGTTTATCAATATCTAGATATATTTTTGATGCACACAAGAAGTTTTGACTAACTATTTCCAATTAGAGAAACAAAGACGTGTAACAATACGATAATCAATAACAGTAAATCATTCCGAATTCTCTCGGAGATAACGTCGTCGAACAGGTCGAAGACAAAGCTAAGAATCCTTGTACTCTCGGGTCCCAAAGAGGCGCGGTTGGAATCTTCAGCAGATATCAATAATAGGGGGTTGGAATGACAGAGGGTGGAAATTTATACTCAACTACACTTCTGCGCGCTGCACATGGACGTAAACAGAGTGTGCTAAATGACGCGCCTACGCACCCGCGCGCCTTTATGAAATGTGTTCTCGCCTTCGCGCCCACGCGCCCTAACTTTGGACGCGCCCTAACTTTGGACGCGCCTTTGAAAATATGCCGCGCCTTCTCAAACTTGCCGCGCCCTTTGCAAATCTGACGTGCCTTTCAAATCTGACGCGCCTTTGGCAAATCTGACGCGCCTTTGCCAAATTTTTACGCGCCTTTTAGAGATTTAATAGCTTATCTTCTGCGCTTTCTTTTGATATAAAGTTTATATACTTGTCAACCTGCTTTTAGGAGATATTGGTTTCGACAGCGACCTTGCTAAAGCATTTTGATAACTACCGCCAGGTACCGAGAAGGGTAGAAGGAGGTGTCTAAAATGGGTTTTTCGATTTCCGTAGTGTTTTCATTTGAAACTCAGAAATTACAAGCCTTATACTCTCCAACTCACAATTCCATGAGGAAGAGCATTATGTTGTCAGAATTTAGAAAAAAATAATCCCATTGCCTAAACAGGCTAAGAATACCATCCCACCCCTCTAGAAAGACGAAAGTACGCTATGCTTACGCGCCTTACGCGCGCCTTACGTTAAACATTTTGCTTACGGTATTTTGTCTTCATTCAGTGAAGATGGTGGTTTCTCAGAGTTAACGCAAGGTATTTAAAGTTTCCATGATGTAAAAATAACATTTTTATCTTACAACCAAGTGTTAAAATGCAAAGTCATTCAAGACAAGTAGTCGAGAATTTTCAAAATCAATATAAGGTGGGGCTTGAATAAGAATTTCCTGGGTGGAAAATTTTTTAAAAATTAACAATCGGAGGGGGGATGATTATTCGGATGTTGAGAGTAGCTAAATGACTTGGAAGAAACTCCAATGTCAGACGTAATACAGTTTGCCGTGCAATGCGTACACAAATTGAGGTGACTGTAAACAAATTGTCAGAGCTTGCTGTATGAAGACAATTATAATCATTAAATATTTTCACACATTTCAAATTATCAAAATCATTTAGCATCTATCTGCAGTTTGGAGAAATAAACTTTAAGTTAAATAAATTGCAGCTAAAGGTTTTAATGCATTTTTTGCATCTTCGGTACTTATATTTTGACTAGCAGGCCACCCAACTCCGATGGGTCAGTCTCGCCCAGTATAATTTCTAACTGACTTGAGGGTGTGCATACAGAAATTTTGTAACCTTACTTATTAATGCCATGTAGTTTGGGTCGATCATGGAGAAGTCTTTCGACGTCAGAATTCTATAAATCCCAGGAGGTCACCGCCTCAATTTCGTGACGATCCGTCAAGAAATGGAGAAGTAGAAGCGGAACATACAAACATATACGCAAACACACATACACACACACATACATACATACATACATACATTCACATATACATACATACATACATACATACATACTTACATACTCCCTTTTATTGTTGTAGATATACTAACGACTTGACCCTTCTTTCAAGTTTCTGCTCACACGCTGAAACTTCTAATTTTTTGTAGGGCAGTTTTTTACAGTTTTCACTTTATCATAAGTTTTATTTCCAATATCTGAAACAAATCTACTTCATCATACTCATACGTCATAGACGAAGACTCAAGCATTTACAGAGAAGGGAGCTTAGGTCAATATCAATTTCATAACCCATTCCTAGCTTGCGATGAGGTTTTGGATTTTTTAGAGACAACCTCTGAATTCTGTGTCTTCAAAAAGTGATTGAACAACACAGTATCTGCAAGAGCAAATATTGCTGTAAATTTGTTGACTAAAATCACCAGACACTTAAGCAGAAAGGTCACAGTCAGCAAGCAAACTTGTCTCCAGTTTACAGTTATTCAGATCTCGCTTTAAACCTTGATGGTCTGAAGTCTTAATGATGCTCACTGTTACGATGACTAACTTCAGTTATGTTTTTAATTGCATAAAAAATTTCAGCGCAAACAGGGCTCATAAGACGCTTTGTGTTATGCTACATTATTTCGAAGCCTGTGCCACCTGTCAAACTGCGGTCGCCTTTTGTTTGCTTCCTGAAAAATAATTCTCTTTCTTTCTGACTCTAGAAATAGAAGTGTTACTACGAACGATAGGATCTCTATCAAGGACCACGTAGTAAGTTTATGAATGCTCTGATTCTAGCTTTGTCATATCTTGAAGGTATAACCAACCTTTATTTGCGTACATATGATGGCCACAAACAGAGTAAACTGGAAGTATTTTGTTTGGAAATTCAACGTGCAACTAAGATAAAATTTAAACCCTAGACGAAGAAATCAGCGCAGGATATTAACATGAACGTACTGCATCCTAAGTATTGATATGCAACAATTTGATGGTTCTTCCTTGTTTTCTTTTGGCTTCTACGTAATGTTCAGGGTCACCAGAGGTTGAGGGGAGCATTGGGGGAACCTTGTACTGAATAGTACTAGTAGATTGAGTCTGAACTAGAATCTATATAAGACAGACCCTAAAAGTCTATAACTCCTGTAGGGTTACTCTGTTAAAATCCGAAACTTCAAATACGAATCTCATCAAAATTTCACGAGGCGGATATCAAAGGATATCATATCTCTCGACAATTGAGAAATCTAATTAGACACAATTCAAGTCGTATTTTCACATTTCCGAAAATGTGGACAGCGGTTTCCTCTTCATATTGAACAACTGGAATCTCGGTATATCCCATCTATTGCTTAGTTGCGTGGAAGAAATCCTTTAACTGTTTGATAATTGTTTTTCCCATTTTTCTCCAGATGTTGAAGGAAGGAAGGTGATGTTCAGTTGCCATCGGTTTTGTAGGAAGTTGATATCAGACATACAAGTCGCACACACTATACATACAAACTCGCCACGAAAAATTGTTAATCGATTGTTTTTATTTTCGCATTTGTATTCACAAGAGATTGTTATGGCAAGAACCCAGCGAAGATTAATATGTGCCTAGGAACAATTGGTTATCTCCAGTCTAATTTGACATTGTTTGACACAATTTGTCTTTTTGAATGAAAGGAAGTTATATGACACTTTCTGGTATCAATTTCCTTGAGCGGTGTGTGAGAGTAAAGCTATTTCATTTATAAGTTGAAACTACTGCTAACTAAACTCAACAAATAGACTGAGTTCCCTCTGATCGAATATTTTATTAACACTAATAAGTAAGAAAGATATAACAATTCGACTTCTAACCAAGTCGTCCACACTCTGTACTCCTTTCTTTAAATCCACAATTCTACTAAACTCCTCAGGCTAAACTGACTTAAAAAGCATGTCTGTTGACGTCACGTCACGTGTCTGTCGACGCCCAACTAGAGCTTAGCCTACTTTCCGATCAAGGTACACTGGCTAGAATCCTCCTTGGGGGCGCCTCCCAGTACCGTGAGGGTAGTGGCTTAGGGACGCGCAACACTGTGATTGGATGTCAGCCGCCTGATAACTCCATAAGACCAGTGTATCCGTAATCGGAGCAACCATCTTCAAAGCTCACTTCGAAAACGTGAGCTTATTCATCCTTAGTACTCCTTAGTTGTCGCCTGGTTGTAAGTAGCTTGAAGAAATGATCAGTATTGATTCCAAGCTTCTGCAATTTGCAATCAATCAAAGTGAAGACCAATGGTCTAATGAGAGAACCGAAATATCATTGTAAGGCCCTTGTCGCTTCAATGACCGCACCATTGAGAAGCTACCATGTGTTTTAGAATGGAAATAAGGTATAGAGGGAACTGGAGTCAAATCTTTCTATTTCCAAAACTTTTGATCCTGTAATGTCATCACTTTCCCTCCGCATTGTCAAAAACAAGTGAACTACTTACGTACAATGTGATGGTACTGTCACAAAACTAGGACAGTAAATCACGATCATGCTAACTGACTGACTAGCTAACTGAAATGTTGAATGGGAAAACATTCAGATCAAGAAGCATCTGAAATGAAAGAGCCGTTGCGAAAACTTTCTTGCGCTTAATTGAGGGATCTGTATTGTACGCAAAAAATTGTTGCTGAGTTATGCAGTTGATATCTAGTTTAACTTTTGTTCTTCTTTAGATAACGATATTATAAGAATACAAATATGCAATGCTCCTAGGGAAATGGGTTGTGCCACGTAGTCAGGAGGTACTGCCACCAAACTATGTCTCAATTTGACAATTGTTTGCAAACTTAGCTGCTTTTCATGAAGCCGTCTTTCAATTTTTGATTCCTCGGTTTAACCTGAAATTCCTGCATTCATCAAAAAGAGCGTCATATTGGTGTTGCTAGGGTTACAATAGATGCATAGGAGCCCCAGTATCAAATCGGCCAAGACGTTATATAGACGATCATGAACTGTCCAAATGGATGTAGGTGGGCGAACTTGAGGAAACGACTTAAGTTGTTCTAATAATCAGCCAATCAAACCAATCTTTAGCAGGAGAAGGGCTACCATAAGTCGTTATCTTACAATCATGCTGAATACAGAAAAACAGAAATGAGATACAGTGCCCTAATTCAACCTAATATGGTTTTTTTTATCTCATTTTATCTCAAACAATTTACGGCACGCTGCTTATTACGTTCCGGCAAACGAGCTTCATTAGAATTAAACGATTTGTTAACCACCATGTCAATGTCAAAAATTGTTTTCTTGATAACGATGGAAGATTTCAGCATAACATGATCTCCCCCTCTGGCCAAATGTGTTTCTTTCATTGATTTAACTAGGGTTGTGATCAGCTACAGATATTTCTTGCATTGTGACGTAGATTATTCGGTCGTTATCGCAGGGAAATATGAGAAACAAGAACATTACATTCTTACCAAATTACTTTTAGATAAGGAAACTTAGAGTGTTTTCAATCTTCATAAAAAAGGTTGGATAGAAGTGAAAGGTTTTTATTCATTGAAGGATAGCCAAAGACCATTTTGTTTAGGAAGATATCGTCACTTGCAAGCGCCCAAAGGAAGGCCCCCAAAGCGTTGGTCTGACATACTAAGATGTGACACAAACCTGCCGATACTGACAGCTGAAAGGATATGTCTAGACAGGGAGAAGTGGCGGGATTGCATCAGGAGGAATGTGGCGAGGCTCTCTGGAGTAAGTCAAGTCAAGTCAAGATATCATCAATTTCCGTACTAAAGACAACAAACCACAGAATGGAGAAATGAGTGGAGGCACGTGCAAGCAAAGCAGTAACGTACGCACAAGCGAGTTTTAGATTCATATCGAGTGTAAATAAACTAATAACAACGTGTTGCACTTGTTTATACTTATATATTTTTGCTATATTAAGGAGTCGGAGTAACCATCCCTTTTCGACGAAAAACGATTTGAGGTAGGGCCTATCATTTGGCCGATGGAGTTGAAACAAAATTCAACAAAGACCCTTTTAAATAAAGCGAAATAACATGTTGAAATGTTTGATTTAGATAATGTTGGAGCTTCAAAATTTAACATCGTTGACCATTTTGAGATATATAGGGTCCCCAAACTACAACTGCAAAGCTCGTGGGTTGTGCTCAGCAACTACTCGAATAGAATGCCACGTGTTTTAATTCCCTCGATTCGATAATAAATTTACTGGAGAAATTGCATGCTCACTGCATAACACGTACTTATCCCTTCTGCTGTTCCTTTCTCTGCTGTTCCAAACTGCTCTACTCTGCACAGTTTCCATGATGTCTCTGAGCCCAAGTATTATTTGTGCTCTGTACACCTCTTCCTACATCTTTTACGTCTTACCCATGCGCACTTTCAGGGGGTGGTACCTGCTATCTTTAGAATATTTTAGCACAATCAGCGTCCTATCCTTCCTATCTTCTTCCCCAATCAATCTAATTGAAAGTTATAGAGGTGTTTCATTTCGGGACAGTGACAAGTTGTTCATGTATGTTGGAAAACTAAGCAACTTTGCGGTGTATACATGTACACAGCGTACTTTCTACTCCGCTCTACCTAAATTAAGAGAATGTATAGACAATCACACAAATGGGGACTAGCCGCTTCTCCCTCGTGCCAAACCACTACTACAATTACTACTATTTCTACAACAACAACAACAAGTACTACTGCTGCTGCTGGTACTACTGTTACTATTACTACTACTACTACAACAGTAACAACAACTACAACTACAACTACTACTACTGCTACTACTACTACCAATGGTGCTATTGCTACTACTACTGCTACTACTACTACCACTGGTGCTATTACTACTACAACTGCTACTGTTACTGCTACTGTTACTGTTACTGTTACTGCTACTGTTACTACTACTTCTACTACTGTTACTACAAACAACAACTACTACTACAACCACTGTTGCTACTACTACTGGTACTGCTGCTACTACTATTCCACGGAACGACTATATGATGAACGTAATGCAGGAAGTCCTTGCTGCGTATGGATAGATGAATGTCTACGAAGGGAGTGCTGAAAGTGGTGATTCTTAGGTTTGTTAAAGTTTGATGAAAGTTTGATCACTAAGCAAGTATAAAACCACTTTACAGGACGTCGTAGAAACATAAATAACTTTTGACGTCATGATACAAATATAAGCAACTTAAACCGACCAAAAACTTTGTATTCCTGCGCTGCGCAAGTCTGCTATTGAGTCTTGAGGCTTACTCTTTCCATCGAGCTACGATTTCTAACATACAGATCACAAATACGCTCAGTTTAAATACAAAAGCTTGTTTTATTGAATTATCATAATCAGTTAGCGATACAACAAGTCCCAACATGCTTCATTACATTTGGGCTCCTCATTCACCCAAACCGTCACTGATTTCGCGATGCACTGTGGATACTAACATTCAGGCATACATACTGACTTCTGACTTCATAGATCCCGTCTTTTCTCACGGGATTAAGACCTTGTAATACTCAACCCACTGCTGGCAGAGAGTAGACGACGAGTTCTCCAATTGTGCTTCTTCATTAGACACCCACATGTACTTTCCATGCTCGGATTACAGCTTCCCAGGCTCTCTTTTTCTGTCTTGCTTGGATTATGGCCATCATGATATAGCACGTATTCAGAGGGAAAATTAGTTAGATGACATGTGATTAAGTATGGCTAATTATAGCATATACAAGAGATTAAATAGTTTGGAATAGGCCTAAGCCAATACGTGTTCAATACATATTTGAAAGGTACAATAAATCAGAGATTATTGTTATTATTGTCAAGGAGAAATGTGGGCAAAGCCTGAAAAAGTATTAATGCTTATAGGAGTAAGGTGGTATCATAAGTCATAAAGAAATGCCTTGCTTTACTAATATCATGAACGTAGCTTGATACGACAAAGAAGTTGTGCAAATTGATAACATCAAAATAGAGTGAGAAGCTCCTTTTTTACCTAAACGACACAAAACCTCCCTGTATGTCACAGATTGGTGTAATTAACAGGATGGGGTTACCTGTCTATGCCCTCTCTGTAACAGTTGGCTAGAATAACAGGGGAACACGGGATGGGAGAGCACAGGGGCACTACCCTGCCCCCCAATTTAAGTTGAAATTCGGGCAAAAGATCGCTGATATGCAGGCCCAAAATAGGTAGACAAACCGCATCAGAAAATGGAAAGATTAACGATGAAGAGCCAAAATGAATGCCACGCAGTCACCTGCCAACAGTTATCACCCATGCCGTATTTGTAGTCTCAGTTGTTGATCGCTTGCTGGACTAAAATGCCATCTTCGGCATAAACATCCGAACTGAAAACTAACGGCTTTTAGACACTCGTACGTCGAAGTCGAATCTGCTTGTGTGTCTGCCTGAATACTTAGATAAATGAAATGGTACTGATGAAGCTAACAGCGAAACAAAAATAAGGTTGTGAGTGGTGGTGAGAATTCGGGATCGACTACCCGGAATGTCGACTGTCCTATTGCACTATTTAGAGCAATGGTAAAGTCTCCGTTTTCGGTGTAGGAGATCCTGGGTTCGATCCGCGCCAGCGCCGTAAGCACTTCATGTTTAATGAGCACTATACTATGTAGTTCATGACAGCTTGTGTTTCTGCCTGAGTACTTATACATATGTATGTATATACGTATTGTATAAACATATAAAAATATATATTGATATATATAATTTTTTATGTAGCTCAATAAACATGAATGCATATGGTGTTGGCGGGGATTAAACACCTATCCCTCTATCTTTCTCAATAAACTTAGAAATAACATCATCATAAAAGGATGCCCCACCCTTAAGCAATGGAATATTCCCCCCCCCCCTCCCCTGGGTCGAGTCATTCAATTTCTATTTTCAGCCAATGCGTGCTCTTTTTCGATACCACACATTGGGACCTTTTTTGACTGCAGATATTTGTCGATAAGTCGTACTGCCTTCCTGTGGTTCTATTGTTGTCATTGACGTTGAGCGTCGTAGCACGCCTTGCCTCTACAAAAGCTTGTACAGAGACGTCCGAAAAGAAGAGCAACTTGGCGTGTTATTTCTATACAGACATGTGACAGAACAGTGAGATGGGGATAATGAGTAGCCTTTGGTTTTGAAAAAAATTTACTAAATGAGGAGAAAAGCTACTTGATTAACATATTAGTACAATTGGATTTGACGTAATGAAGAGACTAGCAAATAATGAAGGAAAGTACAAATACTTTTGGTTATATATTTACGAGCGTCCGGTTCATGCCTAGAACAGGTGGAGAGTGCGCCTCTGAACAAGGCCATCTATTGTTTGTAAACAGGTATTACTTCGTTTGTAGACTGATTCTGCTCGGTCGACTGACTCTACTTGCAGGACTGACTCTTCTTGCTGGACTGATTCTGCTTGAAGGGCTAATCCTGCTTGAAGGGCTAATCCTGCTTGAAGGGCTAATCCTGCTTGGAGGGCTGATTCTGCTTGGTGGACTGATTCTGCTTGGTGAGCTAATTCTGCTTGGTGGATGATTCTGCTTGGTTGTGGTAGCTAAGTATTGGTATTAAGTCTGGACATTTCGCTTTACGTGTCTTAAAATTAATCTCTTTCGAATCCTTTTATGACCTTATTTCCTGCTAGTCATGTTTTATTTGTTTGAAGGATGCCAAAATCAAAGTAGCATTATGCGAATCAATATCTCAGTCACTTTCAAAACATTGAAAATATTCGCCCTATTCCACACTTTAAGACATACTTACTTCGTACCTATTATCAAAACGAGTTGGAGGGAATTGTGTGGCTTTATGGAAAACCTTGGGCTGCTAACATCAATTCCTCCAACTCATCAATCGGCAGGTATTAACAAGGAGTAAAGAGATTGATTCCTGGTCCAGGATATGCTCCCAAATATTTCCCAGTATATCCTATTTGTCACCAATAACGTCAAGGCTAAAAAACGAAATTAATGTCCTTAGCGCCGTGAAATGTAATGCTATAGAAGTGATCTGAAACATTACCGGTTGACGCATGGCACTGAGTAATACCTGTTAACACATTTTATTACCTGCACAGTAGCATGAAAAATTGCAATCGTCTGACAAAAGTATTTCCATAATCAGTAAAAAAACATTGAATGAAGATGCACCATTGCTTGACACCTTCGCTAGTTATTCAAACGCGCATAAAATCACAATTCATTCAAAAACAATAATGAGTTCAGCTACTGACTTGACCATTTCTTGTAAGAACATTTTAACATTCAAAGCTGAATCGATCTACTGACAACTTTACATAATTATCCAGGAGCTCCATAAATACAATTGTTCATATCTCAGGACAAGAGCAATGAAAACGGAATGTAGTAGTTTCACAAGCACAGCATAAACTTATCATCTTATTCAATGAAATACCAAAGTTCAAACAATAAATGGTGTTACTTGCATTGCCGACTAGTAACGCTGACAAGAGCGAAACTTTCATTAGATAAGTTGGTATATTACGCTATGCTGGTGAAATGCCCGATGATGCTCGAGACATAGGGCTACTGATAGAAACTGACCTAGGGTCCTTAAATAAGAGAGGGAAGTCAACCGACAATCCTAAAATGTCTGTTAAATTACTGAAGTGTAGCTTTTAAAGTTAATGATAAAACAAAATTTCGCAAACGAAGATGTAAAATTTTCTATTCATATTTCTGGAACTGATAAAACAAAACTATACAATAGAATTTACTTTTCTGATGCAGTGTTGTACTGAATATGAGAGAAATTTAATTAAAAATGCGTTGATGGAAATAATGTAAGATGGACTCTAATATAACAGGGATCGTGATGAAAAATGTGTCACATACAACGTCATACAATGTATGATATAAAATGCCGTGTGAAGTACGTCGAAAAGTGTCCTACAGTATCAGAGAGAATCTGCTGTCAAAATGTAGTGAAATTTTCTTAAATCGTCCTTAATACAGTCTATGGAGAATATGGTGTAAAGTAAAATGTGTAGTTTGATAATGTGGTATTGAGTATGTAACAAAAAATAGCATAAAATACAAGACAAACTCTGACGTGCATATATAGATGTATGTGATGTGAATTCGTCCGCAATGGATAGGAGATTGTGATATGAAATGTCGTATGCAATCGGATAGAATGTGTAGTTAGATAATGTGGTATTGAGTTTGTAACAAAAAATGCGAGACAAAAGCTGAATGTGTATATGTTTTTAACATAATGTGAAATCGTCCGTAATGCAGTGGAGAACGTGGTGTAAAACATCGTATGCAATGTGATAGAATGTATGGTTCGAATGTGTTTTGATTATATCCTGAAGTCTTGCACGGAATAAGTGACAGAAGTGATGTGGACATATTGATAAATGCAATGTGATATTGTTTCTGATACAACGGAGAACGTGGTGTAAAACATCGTATACAATGTGATATAAATAATGTGTTGTGTGTAATGTGGTTCTATTGTATCACAAAGCGTCGCAAGGAATAAGAGATAAGAGTGGTGTGAAAAAACTTGTTAAATGTTATACGATGTTACTAGACATCAGGAGGTTGACACGTATTGTTGAATGTAATTTGAAAGCGTCTGTAACGTAATTCAGAATTAGATGGCGAGTTTAGTTTGCAATGTGCTGTTATTTATACGCTTAAATGAGGTGTGAAATGTAGCAAGAAATGTGACGTGAATACATTGAGGATCGTAAGCCGTACGGGAAAAGCGTTTTGCGCCCACTGATCACTAAAAAAGACTGGATGGAGACTCCTATAGTTTATAACCGCGCAAAAGTGTAATCACGAGTACTGGCCACTATAAGTTAAAATAGTGCAATTATGTCCGCCATGTTACGTAACATTGTTTATAAGCTTTGTGTGATGGGGACTGCAATGGCGTCCGGCAACTGACCTCACTTTGAGACTGACGATGCTCGATCCAGTGTTTCTTAGAAATCAGTGGTTTGCGCCACGCTCAATTTTGTGCAGACGTGTAATATAAAGTGTGACGTGTAATGATGTGTTGAATGTGTCGAGAACTAATGTGCGGGTAAAATACATGAAATATAAAATGTGATAGAAGGTGCAACATGAGACGAGGTTTAAACCATTTTCAGGAAATTTTGTGTTTTTGAGACGCAAAATGAAATGTTTTATGTGGTATTCAACTTCTAGTCTTAGTGCTACGTCATGAAGCATCCAATGAGGTGTAGAGACACATTTAATGGAAGATTGGGTAACAGAACGCACGGAAATTAGCGTGTAACGTGAAGTGCGTTGAAAGTTTAAGTGTTACGGCTACAATGGTATAAAATATGACGTGGATTATGTTACAAGAGTCAGTGCAAGGAAAGATAAAAGGCATCATGAACTATTTTGAGATCTCGCAATAGTTCATAATGCACTATCAATCGACGCTACTGCACCAGGTAAAATCGACAAGTGGCGAGGAATCTGTTATCGTATATCAAACATTTTATAAACTTTATGCAATCCAGTAGTATACCTATAACACGAGCATCAATATTCTGCCCTAGCCAAGAACAATAACGTATCACTTTTTGATAATTTATTCTAGACAGCTCTAGTTTATGTACAAAGTAATAACAAAAGTTCGTGTATTCTCTTTCTTTTGTAGTGTACCGGTGTTCCATGATCAGCTTGTGTCAAATCATTTGTACCGTGATCTACCAGAGGCCAGTCAACAGAAGCCACATGTCAAAGGACAAAGTCGACTTATAATTCTTTTCGGCCAAAGGTTACAGAGATGCAAAGAGCCTTGTAAACGTTCACAAAGCTCGAATCTGTCCACACAGGCGACTAGAGGAAATATCAAAAAGAGTTTGTCAAGTTTAATGGAAAACAGGAAAGCTTGGACTAGTAATCAAAATGTCCTAACAAACTTACAATGTTTCCTGAGACATTATTTGCTACAGGTTGCGGCAAAATTCTACCGCATTCTGATACCGTATTTGATATGAGACCGGCTGTAGGACATCGCCTAATAAAAACATTTTTCCTTAACTCACCTGTTTACGAGTAAGCGATTTGTGATTTAGACCTCCTATGCATAAAATGAATGTTTTCGTACATTTTCCGATCTGAAACGGATTTAAAGCAAAACTGTCGTAAAAGGTCGTACTTGTTTATCAATTACTAGCTCAGATAGAGTTATTCGGATTTCGTTTTATCTACGATCTTGGCTCCACGTAATTTGTCAATTAAAACTAAGAAACAGTATGGCCGCAGACTTCTGCAAGATGTAGAGAGGGGGGCAAAAAGATTAAATGTAAACAATTTCTCGGCCCAAAAGTTGGGGTATAAAGCAGCTGTTGTTCCCCATCCTGGAAAAATTGAGGGGGGCGAGTCCCTCCTTCCCCCGCAAAATCTACGCCCATGAGAAACAGTAACAAAATCTGCATCTCTGAAGTGGAGGGAAAAAAGTGTTCTCATACTGGAAATGCTTTTACGTTCTAACCACCAAAATCAGTAGTTCAAAGATCAATCTGACGTCACATACTCAGCACTTAGTGGTTTCTAAAAATTTAAACTTCCAAGACTGACAGGTCTAAAACTAAATCTTAAGAGAGAATAACTTGGTTGCCTGTCTAGCTAGAGTACTGATCTTTATGTTAAGACGAGTTTTTCTTACCTTGTCGTTTTCTCTTGCATCTGTAGAGGATATTAACCTGCTTAATGTCGAGCTTACTGAGATGCTTTTCTCCTAATGGTTTTTCAGGATTTTCAATGGCTTCCACAGTATTCTTCCCATTTTTTGAGAATGCCTTATTGTCATAATGTGTGATGCTACTGGTATCGTATGGAATACCCAAAGTATCTATCTTCCCATGGCTATACACAGCAAAATTCTTTTCTGCTCCTTCAAAAAGAAATGCAAGACAAATGATGATGTTCTATGAAATAATAAGACATATTTCTACCTGAGTATACCCACTAGTTAAAACTGTGTACTATGCAATCTCAAGTGTATGAAGCCACGATAGAACAAAGCTCTAAATATTGCGAGCCAGAAATGAATAGGAAGGAGTTGGCGGAACCAAAGATCGGATGGCGGAAACTGAAGGCAGAAATCTTTCGAGAGAAATTTAAAGAAGAGTCAACCAGAGTACTAGAAGCACTAAATGGGTTGCTTGGCGAGTGGAAAAGAACAGGGGACATACTTAAAGGAGCAATTACGAAGGTGATGGGAATGACATTGGGGAAAGAAAAGCTGACAAGGAGAAGTGGTGGTGAGACGAGGAAGTACAACAGAGAATAACAGAAGAAAGATGAAATGAAAGCATGGAGTACAACTAGATGTTAGGCCAACAAGAGAGAGAAGAGGAACAATTCCATGAAAGTTAGTCGCAAATGCCAATAAATCTGTCTATCAAGAAATGTATAATAGAATACAAACAAAAGGAGATGAGAAGGAAATGATATAGAACTGGTCAAGATTTTTCAAGATAAGAACTGAAATGTACTAACTAAGCACAGAGTCAATACTGGAGAGGTGGAAAAGGTATTTTGAAAAACTGATGAACGAGGAGGACGGTAGAAAGATAAGAACAAAATTAGCGGAAATGGTAAATGACGTTGTAAGGAGAATCAGCAAGGAAGAAGTCAGAGAAGCCTTGAAGAAGATGAAGAGTGGTAAAGCTGTCGACCCATATGGTTTGTCTGTATAGGTCTAGAAATATCTAGGTGAAAAGGGGTAGACGTCTTAACCAAGTAGTTCAATGATGTGTTTCAAAACAGAGGGATAAAGTCAATGAGTCACACTATGTAGCTGTGAGAGAATGATTGATCATAGGCACAAAAATATAGTGAGGATCAGTCAACAAAGATATACCTATGTGTCAGGGAGAAGCACCACTGATGCAATGTTTGCGCTGAAAATGTGGCTTGAGAATTATAAAGAGAATTGCATTGTGTTTGTAGATATGGAGAAAGTGTACAATAGGATACCAAATGAGTAGCTATGAGGAGGTTGGGTGTGGTAGAGAAGTACGTAAGACTAGTCCAAGACATGTATGAAGGAAGTGACAGAGTTATAAAGTGTGCAGCAAGGGTCACAGAAATCTTCAAGGTGAAAGCTGGATTGCACCCAGGGATCAGCACTCAGCCCTTTACTCTTTGCCTTAGTTATGGATGTACTGATAGAAGAAGTAAAAAAAGGATCACCATGGACAATGTAGTTCGCAGATGACATCGTTGTGTGTGAAGAATCTAGGGAAGAGGTGGAACAGGGTCTAAAGAAGACATGCTTCGGAGAGAAAGGCAAAACGGGAATGCATCATCTGCGGTGGCAACCCCTGATAAAGGGAATGTGTTTCCAAGAGGAGAAGAAGAGGAGAAGTGTATAATATACAAAAACCGTATCACTACTTCGCGCAATTTTAATATATTTCTGTGCTATTAACAGACTTTTTGGGTATAAAATATCTGTGCCACCTTAGCTTGGTATCAAGACGATGGGATAAGTATCTTTCGAAACGTAGGCTTTAAACGTTTATGACTCATGCTATGCTGAACTTTCCCATCGATTGAATCCATCAATGAGACGAAAGTAAGTAGTGTTAGCAATAGATAATTCGGGTGTAAAGCCGATTCTAGCTATAAATATAAAATCCAGGTTAAAACTTTTAAAGCGAAGCATAACGGTTAATAAAGTACGCACTAGAAGACGATCGTATATTAATTTTATCTAGCTTTCGATGTAACACTCATCTTCAGGAATACTTTAAACGTATGTTAAGTTACGCATTAGTATATGAGATTGCACGAGATTACGTTGTAGTATCTGTTCACATGCTTTACGAATTAGTATATGAGATTGCATGAGATTACGTTGTAGTATCTGTTCACATGCTTTACGCATTAGTATATGAGATGCATGAGATTACGTTGTAGTATCTGTTCACATGCGTTCATCATCATGAAACGGATAGTTCATTTAGCTGAACTGCCGTGGCTCTCCATAAATTTCTATCCTGAGCCAGT
>JAAAKL020007726.1:0-16598 GCA_010016065.2 Carybdea cf. marsupialis auct. non (Linnaeus, 1758)
CTTAAAGAATATTCAACACACAAGAAGATAACACGACTGACGCTGTACACGATTGCTTTGTTTTGAAGTCAATTCTTGCCCGGTGTTTCGGATCTCGAGTGATGTAAAATCTATTTTTAGAAACAACGGCTTAAATGGGTTTGTGCTATTGCAGTTTGCTCTATAAGCATTGTGGAATAACGCCAAAACAGGCAAAACTAAGCGTAAGGTAACACCAGAAAGATGACAATTTCTCCTAGTAAAACGTCACATGGATAGCGGCTAGAGACAATCTTGGTAGCATTGTAATTGATAGCGAGTCAGTCGTCAATGCAGTATTAATGAGGGAGAATAAGGGACTTCTGTGTGGCGTGTGGCGTGTACCGCTTGCGTTGAAAGCCACCAACCCGGATTCGATTGACAACTTCTCTTTACCATAGTCACGGGGCCCACCCAGTCCATGTGAGGGCAATTGGGGAGTCGGAAACCCAAGGAGCCCGTCGGATAGATTGTACCTTTGTTTGGATAGCCTAGCCTTGTCACATGTGTGTCACGCTAATTATGCTTGAACACGTGAAGGGTACAAGTGCCTGCGGTCTACTCGGCCACTTTCACTCTAATTCACAAAGTAGGTTACTCAGCTGATCGAACTGTTGAGCTCTCATTTGTCGGTATCATCATACATATCATAAATCATTAATGAGGGGAGGATCAATATTAAAAATGAAAGTGAAAATTATTCCAAGAAAATTCCAAAATGGCAAGGTATACTGATGACTGATGACTTCAATATCCCCATTGAAAGTTGGCCAAAGCCCAAAAAACTGGCTTTTAGTTTAAAACTTTCCTGTATACCGTTTCTTTCTACTAACAACATTTTAAAGCAATAAAAACCTTTAAAATTGCCAAGAAACATGCTGCCTGAGTATTGCAAAAGTGGGAGGGGGAGTTAATAATTTGTAAAGGAGCAATCTCAATTGCAACCACCCCCTTGGAAGCTTACGACTTGCGGTTTGGAAAAGATAGCTAATACGCTTCAGGTGAAAGACATCCTTGTCCTTAGTTCAATCCAATTTTCATACATCCAATGTCTCAAGAACGAATGGTTGCCAAGGCCTCTCAATGGCCTGTACAAACAACATGGCAACAATAGAAAGAGGGCCAGAATAATTCCCCCAGGGGGATACCCACAGCTTATCAGGGGTACCACGAAAGATAGTGAGAGACTCTCAACGCGTCCATTTTAGTCCTTTCTTTACTTACTGTCATTAAGTTAACCGGCAAATTTACGTGCTTTTCATAGCTTATGATACTCCAGCAACCCGCCAGTCAGCTGGATGAAGTCGGAAGTAGAAGTCTTTCCTATCTATTATGCATACTTACAATGAAGAAAGATGGCTGATTCAATAAAATAAATGTTTATTAATTGCTTGAGGCACTTTGTCAGAGTTTTGTAATAAAGTTAAGAAGTGTAACATTCGAAATAAGATTCATCGAGTAAGCGAATAAATACATCCGAGGATATGATTACGTTAGTTCAAATGGATAATAGCCGCTCAAGTGGACAGATTTATAGCAAAGTGATACACCTGAAGGAACATTCAAAATCACTGTGATTCGTGGTAGATCAACAGACGACAATTGCTCATAATTGTACCATTCAGTATGACACTTATGCCGTTTCGCCTTCCACGAGCAGAGCACATAATTCTGTCATTGTCAAAGGAAAGCCTATCGTAAAAGTAACTTGCAAAAATACATGGTTCGTGGAAGCAAGGCACCTGTAACTGTAACAAAGCCCTACAAGTGCCTTGTCAACTCACCTCTCTTTTTTCTTATCCAGTTTCTTGATGTTGAGATCACAGAACTGCGGTCCAGCGATAATTTCGAAGTGTTCCAAAAATTCAGATGTATCCTTCAATTAAAAACATTAAACTTTACAAAACAAATAGTTGAGTCCAGAAGTCTAACGTTTCGCGTACAGCAATCGTCAGTAGAGCACTTGCAGCATTGGAAGCACCTACACGTGCATTTCTGGGACGTCTTATTAGTGACATTCCCACTAAAGACCAAGAAATTAGCCTTGGGAAAAGGGCATCTCTATTGCGATGTAAGGTAAGCAATGTAACGAAGGTCGATGAACGGTTGTTTACTCAGAAAATTGGTGATTATTGGGCAAAAGGCATCTCATAATTACTGGAAAGACGTGCGAAAAACACAAACTACTGATAACAACGAACATAAAAAGTAAGTAATGAAGAAAATGTTCAGCAAACGTAAGTAACAAAGAAAAAAAGCCAAGGTCGACAGGTTCCGGGAAACAAACTTGGGTCATTATTTGGATTCAAATCAATCTATGAGATGTCTCTGCGCATGCAACTTCATTCAAAACAATAATGGAGACAAGGTGAGATGTTCCAAACGCTCAGCAATTTTACTAATTATACATTGTTTTCCCAAAATCGTATCTCAGCCACAAACGTTTTCCCGGTACTTTTCCCGATTCAAACTATAAGAAAATTCTATCGATAGAGATTTCCTGCTAAAAATGTCAAAGCTACTGTCATGGGCAAACTTAAATTCAGTTTTTCCTAAAAGTCTTGCTAACTAACACTTGCAATATTCAAGGGGTGCCCACCTCTGGTTGTTTTATAGACCTTTCCCTTCGCAGCAGGAATGTTTGGCATGGTTTGGTTTGAAAGGTTAACGAGTGGCTGGACTAAACAAATATCAGTTTAAAGAAATATTCAACAAAAGAGATGTCGGGTTCAGGAGTAGTGGGTGGTCTGTGGCAATACATACTAACAGGCTTATTAAAATGAAATAATTCAACCGAGGTCAATATTTAATGTGCGAGTAAACGCGTTGTTTTGGCGGCAAAGGCAAGTAGATCATGACAGAGCATTTTCACGCTCTGTTGCTGTATATCAAGCTGAAAGACTATTAGCTGCATCAAATAGACGAACGGACTAATGTCCTATTTCCACTTCATTTGCAAATCGCAATTCGCATGTAATTCTTTTTTACATCATAATGTGAACGTTTGGAATTCGCATCCGAACGTTGGCAACGCGATTTCGACTGTTTCGCAGTGTTCAAGGTGTTCAAGGTGTTCAATATTTTGCAAACGTTTGTATGCGAAAATAAGTCCCGGATAAAATGTAACCAATCAAGGAATCAGCATTGCAAACAAAAAGAAAATCGCACTGGCAAACTGCAAATCGCAAACTGCAAATCGATGATCACGTAAATCGAGTAGAGGGAATAAACTGGATTAAGGGAAACTTCAATGTAAAGTTTATATCCAACAGAGTTGTGAAAAATAATATCAACAAAAGGTACAGCAATAGGAAAGAATTGGCTTAGTTAAGGTTATCAAGCGACTGCGGTCTACAAAGTACATCATGTGTTTAAAAAAGATGACGTGACCCGCAGGACACACATTGGGGAAAGAAAAAGGTGGCGGGTTCTGAATCTAGAGATGCAGACGGCACGGGAAAAAAACTGGCATTGGTCGTCACAAAACAGTTATAAAAAACTTCAGTAGTCTATAAAAATTGCAGACATTCAAGTGTATCACTTTTCAAGTATATAATTTGGAAGAGCCTACGCAACAAGGCTTGTCCTCAAATGTAATCAATCATGAGCCAGACCATGTGAAATTGGACTTCGACGTGAAATGATGTACTTCTCATTCAAAATGTCAGTAATCAGCACAACACATGTCCAAAAGTTTCTTGCAGAACGAGTAAAGAAGAAGAACAAGCAGGCAGTGTACATTTAGAAGATTTTGCTGACTAGAAGAATGAAAACGATGAAGAGGTGGAAACACTCTCTCCATCATAAGCCTCGTCGTCTACTGTGCAGAATCAATACAAGTGGAATTGCGCTCGAGCCCTCGTTAGTTTTTTTATTCGAGAAAGAAGGATCTAGTACGAGGGGTTGTCGCCAACAGTATAAGTCCATTTGTAAAGCAACTAACCTTACTTAATTCTTGAGGCTAGTTGTAACAAACTCTGTCAGGAGCTTGTTGATGAACATTAAGGTGAATTAACCTCTCTGAAATTATATACATAAAAAGGAAACGAAGGGGAGAAGCTATTGGGTACTTCCATGACAACCGAAATCCCTTAAGATAAGGTAAACTGGCATCCCGAAATAAGACCACCTGCAACACTATCGACGATGATTGGAAATTGTCTTGATTTTTATTGCATTTGAATCTATAGCCATTTCAATTCTGATAAAAGACTGACATTTTCTTCCAAATCACGGTGCGAACAGCAGCCTTCACGTTGGCTTGTGTCTGTTGTGAAAAATATTAATATGCGAGATGATTGCCACAATAAGGTGTTGTTGTTATCAAATAATATATCCGTTCTAATGAAGATGTGTGGCCACTATTTGTTGAGATTTGCAATTTCGGAGTAGGACAGGTCGACGTTTCTGAGTAGAATGATGTTTGATTATACACTTTGCTATCTTTTTAAAGAACTAACTTAAACGCTGACTGATTCAATGACCTGTACAATAAATAAAACATATAAATGTTGCAGCTGATTTAGGCCAACTACTTGAACAGTCCAGTTTTAGTTAAAGAAACACTGTCAAATCACAAAATATGTGTAGGATAAGATTTTGTAAAATGTTGTAAAAACCCTACGTTTTGAAGGTACTTAGCAAATATTGAAATTGCAACCATCACCATGCCTTCTCTTAATTTTCATTTGAACGCTATCCAGACTGGGCTATTAAGAAGATACCTGGGCTGAGGGGTGTGTGTGGGGAGGGGGTAGGCCCGACCAGGCTATACTAATGCAAAGAAGATGACAGTTGCGCAAACATCTTCCATCATCCAAATACAATACGTAAAGCAACTTCCATCTTCTTAGGTTTTAAGCTCGTAAAACAAAGAACTGAGTGCGAAGAGCTACTTTACACGAAACGTACTTGATTTTTGCAAAAATCAGCTTTATTTTTGGTATTCATGTCGCTGGACGTTTCGTACTGTTCGTGCGTGAAACTTCATAGGGGAAACTATGCCATTATTGTGGGTAAACTACTTAAAACTTTTTTTAAAAACTACTCCTCAATAATTCTGTCAAATATGCCAGAAAGTTTCAAAAAGATTGGGTACATCATCCGTGAGATATCAAGACAGATAAAGAGCCGCTGGTCTACCAACCCCCTCCAGTCTGGATAGGGTTAAATTTAGGAAGTCATTCGCCTTCTCTAATCCGAAGGGGTCTCAGTGAATTTAAGAGACTTAGTTCTCTTTATTTGACGGTCTGAAGACCGCAGCGTATAGTGTAACTCACGTTACGGCATAACATTGCTACCTAAGCTATATTAGCTTCCTTGCCAAGAAAAAGATCGTTTGTGAAGGGAGGATTTATCATTGTACTTTAATTCTAACATATCAGTCATCACGTTTTACAAGAGTATGGACAGGAATTAAAGCATCTTTAAGCAGCAAGACATCAATAGTAAATGTGTAGTCATTGTATGCACTTTAACGCTCTTACTTGCATTTTGTTGATTTTCCTGTTCAGATGTTCCTTCTTGAACACACATGTTAACGGACAGTGCTGGAACTGATTAACTATAAACACTCTCATAGTCATTCTACATTTAGATGTTTCTGTGTAAGCCGAAACGCGTAATAGTTGTACGTCAGATAAAAATCCTGCGGTAAACCGTATTATTGGAACCGACGCTGAATTTCTTGCAAAAATACTGATTCTCCGTGTTAATGGCGCAGTTACTAACATTTGCAGACCATCGTTGTCATCAAAGCTGTTCCGATCCGAGCCGTTGCGATTCACCTCATTTTCTGAGCTTACAACGTTATACCCTGATTTATCCAGGCATTTTTAGCTCTTGAAGCCCTCTCTGAATTGTCAGGTGAGTCACGCCTCCTTAAATTACTCGACCCATTCCCTTCCCTAAATAACGAGAGACTTGAGGGGAATTCCGTTAAGTTAAACCGTCGAATTTAAACTAAAGCAATGTTTCCATCAATTACAACTTGCTTGACATCAACAACGATTTTGAGTTTGTCTATCACTATCAGTGAGAGATGGTAATAGGCCTGTAGGAACAATACCTAAGAGTTTACAGTTTCAATTTTCTTTTATTTGGATTGCCTAAGAAGATCTTTTGACTGAGTGTTTACTCAGGTATCTACACAAACCTATCTTCTTCTACTTCTTGTTTGTACTTCGTATCTTCTTCTTTTACTTCACCTCCTTCTATTCTTGTTTTCTTCTTTCTCTATTACCGCTTCTTCACTTACACTCACATTATTCGCAGCCTTACCGATACCATTTTAACAAAAATTAGAAGTTGAAATTGCTCTTACCTTAGCAGTGAGCGAGCTGTTTAGTTTCGTTAGCGGTATTTTCACATCGCCGGCCAGGCGATTAAGCAATTTGAGGCGTGACTATATGAACAGAAAACAGATAAATTATGGTAAGCAAAGCTGAACCTATGGTAAGCGAAGCTGAACCTATGGGTAATCAGCTGGGGCACTACATGAGAGTCAAGTTGAATTTGTAACATTGTTTGCAAGTAAGCGATCACGGTGTAAAACAGGAGAGACTGATGAGTAAGCGAACGATAAGAATGGAGTACGCTTCAGTTCGTTTTGGTTAAATAACACTTAGGCACTTCCTTTCTGCCACCCGGACACTTAACACCTAAGAAAAGCGTATGCGTCCCTGCATTTTTTCTTGTGCAATCCTCGAACTAAATTCAAAATCGGGTAGCCGTTTTTTAGCGTCTCCCCGTCTTTACTACATTTTTGGTGATATAAAATGCATTTATCTACCAATTTCTTACCATAAAAAGAAGTTTCCTTTCAATTAAGTATTGGAAAGAAAGATGTCTATTTGAGAAGTATTTTTACATTAATAAAAATCTGGCGAATCATGATGTAAGCAAGTATGACATTGGTTCCCCAGTTTTCTAACATCATCATTTTCATACTATATTCACACATTTAAAATTTACGAAAGAGGAAAGGGGGGCACCTTATGAATGCATCAAACAATCAAATGCGGAAGGGGTTCGATCACGACGCTCACTACAATCAGGGGCGACTTGAATCAGCTGCTTCATGTCATTAATCTGCAGTGGATATGAGGTGTCACTATTTCACTGTATCGTGACCTACAGAGAAATACATGTAATGACTTCTTCCTTTGCCTGTGTCATATCAAGCAGCGACGTATTCTGCTTTTCTTGTCTGTTTCTCCACCACCCTGTTCAAGGCCGAAACCACTACTAGGACTGGGTTACATTTCTCCTTCGGATGACAATCTATTTGTGCTTGCACTCCCCTCTCTGTCCTATCTTTCGAAACATAGTTTCCTACTTCACGAAAGCAGGTGACAGAGCACAGTAACTCCGGGATCGTTGCAGGCAACCTCAAGGTAGGTTCGAATTTACGATCCTCTGATGATGAGTCTGGCAGTCTACCACGGTTTATAAAAATAGCGGCCTTCCTTCGAATCAGGGCATGTTTAGATTGATAACGCCCATGCTAAAAGCTGGGGTTATTACAATTTCTATTTGCAAAAAAGGCTTTCAGTAGACGCTGCAGTTGACTTTTGGCGTAGTCGCTCCGTCAACACACTGTAATGATCCTTACAGTCGTATAGAAAAGACTAAAATTCTCATACTTCGCATGAGACGATATAGATTAGCTGCCTAATAGCATACCTCTTGTGAAAATGTTTCCTTTTCGTTCAGCGACATGAGATGCTCACTGGCTACCATTTCAAAGAGCATATTGACGATGTCTTGACAGACAGTCTTCAGTAAATGTTTACTAAGCAACACTCGCGTGTCATCTATAGAGGATAGGATAAAGTTACTGTTTGCTGTACGTACGGTACACAATATAACAAATAAATGCTTCCGCAACATTCTACTGAAACCACTCTAAATTTAACCATTTTTTATGAATTTATGGCATCTTTTGCTGAATTTTTAGGAGAATTCAGAACATTTTTTAGTGGTTATGACATTTTATGACATAATTTACGTTATTCATTGGTTACTTGAAATATTATCCTGACAAATCATGTCATTTTCTAGGCATACACACCAGGGCCATATCCGGGGCAAATGTGCACCTAAAATAAATGGGCCCCAAATTCCCATTCTGGGACATCCTGGAATAAATAGCATGAAAATTGTCCACAAACTCATTACAATTCAGGATTCGAGCCTTGTTATGGCAGGCCTCGAGTTTTTTCATGCAAAAATTTATGACAGTTTATGACATTTGGCCATTTTTTACGACAATCTATGACGAAATTTCAAAATTCAATTTTTTATGGCGTTTTATGATTTTATGACAGTTGGAGGCCTCAGCTGATTAGAAACAAAATAATGACAGATCTTTGCGTATTAATAACCAAAAATAAAGAAACCAGCAATCTTATGTCGATAATAAAATATATATTTTCGTGGGGTTATCCTTAAGTAGACTCACGATAAATTGATAATTTTCCGCAACCATTTCGGTTGGATACATTTGGTATTGCTGTAACTAACACAATGTAACCGCAATGGGGTAGTTACTTTCGTTTGTTGTTTAGGTCTTTAGACAGTTGGATTGGGCTCAATTGAATATAACGACAATGATAAACTAAACAGGAACTAAAAGACAACCAACAAGTCTAAGCAGGCCTATACAAACCGCAAGGCGGCACAGAAAGAGCTTACAAAACTCCCGATAAATTGGTTAATTGCAGTGATAATTTAGGTTGGTTACCTTGCGTTACTTATGCTTTGATTAAATGACCAGTATTTACAATCAGTTTCTGTATATCTTTAGATCGAGTAAGCAGATACCTTCAAATAAATCTATGCCTTTGTTGAAAATACAGAAGTTACTCCACAATCCATAAATCTTCTCTTTAAATTCGCCATGAGACTTCCTTTTCTGTGCTGATTCATTTCCTGCCGCAGACAAAAACACCGACTTTGCTGTCTCCTGGTACTCCCTTTGCAGAGGCCTAGACAAGAAGATACTTTACGTCTTTAGAAATCAATCAGAAAATACTAGATTGAAGTATCAACGCAATAGCACAGGGGGCTGAAGTGCCGTTCACATCCAGCTTGAGATTTTCGGTGGTTATACTACATAAATCAATCTGCGATAATTATAATGATAGCGACGACTTTAATGATTGTTAAGATCGGTAAGTAGGTCAATGAGAAGGCCACCAACGCGAGGCTAGGCGACCTTAAAATAAGTGGAAAGGAGAACGATAACCGGATGGCTGAGGGGAATAAAGAAAAGGGTAGGAAGGATGGCAGGGAGAGTGGGCGCAAGAACAACAAGGTAATAAAGAAAGAAAGTAATTGGGTGGAAAAGAGGGGGTAACGATATCGAAGGCAAGGGGAGCGAATAACCATGATAATGGGGAAAATGAGGAAAGAGGGTTTTTGAAAGAAGAAAAACAAAACATGACAAGGTCACAACGGGGACAAGGCTCACAAGGCATACTAAAGCTGCATAGATGTACAAGAGTTTTTATAAGATGTTTCTATAAGATGTCTCCACAGCCTGTCACGGGTACGGCATATGGTACAGTGAGGGTTCAGAATGACAATAGAAACCACAGAGAGCTACATGCAAGGAGCTCAGAGAACTGTTCTGACCCTAAAGAAATGGAATGTGTTACAGTAGAATTCCATGGGCTTAATTGCTAGCACCAAGTGCAACCATAGAGTGATTATTGGGCCCCAGACGCCGTCTTCGCGGCCCTGCAAAGGATTTATTAACAAGCAGGTGGCGCTGTGAGCCCGTCAAGCACTTAAATTAAAACCCAGGCATAGGGACGTTAGAATACCCAACAACTTTTAGTTGTGTAATGAATTTAGGAATAAAATTTGTTAAACGGAACAAAACTGGCGTCTAAAATAAGGAGGGAAGATCGGTCATTTGCATGAATGTCGTTCTATGAAATTTGTCGATGAGACGTTAAAGAATGAGAGCGTCTCTTTTTTCATTGAAGCTGACACCCGAAGCTGCAAAAGATAAGACAATCCCAGCCTCATAAAAAAAATCCTGTGGGAGCGACACTGTTAATTCTTCTGAAAAATCCAATTTGTAGATCAAAATCAGGCTTTTTGCACATATAAGATGCCGAGCGTGAGATTAAAGAACTAGGCTGCGCAGTCTGGCGCCACCCACCATGGGCAGATTCCTCTAGCAGTACCAACATCTATTGAAGTGTCTATCAATATATTGCAATAGTGTAAAATTGAATTTTTAAATATAACTAAATAAAAGGTACCTGGAGAGATACGTGGCAAGTTCCTCAATAAACGTATATTCACAATCCGGCAAGTTCTTTTTCAGTACATCTTCTATCTGCAAACGATAAGGGTTCACACAATTTTGATTAATTACCAGCCAATACTGTGTGAAGAACTAACCTTGGTGAGAAGAAGCATAATACATGATTATGTTTACATAATTGAAGAATCAATATAACGATATTTCTCATTGGATAAAAACGCTACCTTCGTTGTAAGGAAAATATTTGGCATCTATAGTAAATTTCTATTCGCGATTTACGGGTTTCACTGAGTATAAATTGCTTTGCGTCATTCAGTTAATATAAAACTATCATGTGGTTAAAACATTTTTGTTCGTCTCCTTAATACCCCTTGTTCTTCAGCTTCCCTTTCATTTTACGTCGTCCTACTATCACAGAACGTTTTGTACTTTGGCATCATAGTGACCACGCTACTCATTGTTGTCTCCCCTTACTCAATCAGTAAACAGAAATAAAACGAACACAAGCCAGTCTAGAAGCACGTCTCTATCACCTTGAAGGAAAGACCCTGTGTGACTTTGAGATGTTCCTTTCCACCTGTATCGAAAAATCACCATATAAAAATTTGGTCAAGTTTGTCAAATAAGCTTAAACATGGCTCACAATCTCACATGGAAGGTTTCTCAGGTTTCTCATTATCGTTTTAAACCCAAAATTTCAAAATCTCCCGGGGGTGCCGGCAGAGAAAATCGTAGGTCTAGTGACTTTAGGTGATCCCGAAATATTTCATGCGTGCGCCTATATCTAAGTATAGCAGTAAAAATGTTTTGTTCTGACCCGTACCTGCTCTTGATCTAGAAACACCAACATGTCTCGACTTGCTTTACTCGACGACGGAGCCGAAGATTCGTCATCATCGTCTTCTCCATGGCCTCTTCCGCGCATCTTGCTCTTATCTTTTGCCTTCTTTGTCTTTGATTCCCTTCCACCTCGTCCCGCTCCTCCTTTCTGTCCACCTCCTTGTGTCGCTTTCTTATGCCTCTCCTCTTTTTTGGCAGTTTTAACATCGCCTCCTCTGTGATCAGTTAGATGTGCCTTTTCCTCTTTTGTTAGCTCAGCAAACAGAGCCGGAGACATTTGAACATCCTAAGAAAGTTTAAAAATTACAATCTAGTAATCAAGCAAGTTAGCCTTGCACAATAATCGTCAAGCAACGTAACACTACTGTACCTCAAAATTGAAAAAACAATAAAAGTTCCCATATTTCAAATCGTTTGATGCGGAACATAGCGTTCTGATTAAAAAGCTAGGATTTCTATGTCTTTAAAATGTCTGATTAACATGGTCAAAGATTGAAAGTCTTAAAAAAGAAGAAAACGTCATATTTTCGATACAAACTATTTAGTAACCTAATGAGTATTGTCCACTCAGAACGTGAAATTGTAATGTCGAGAAGCAGCTTGAAGAACTTAAACAAGTGAATATAAGGTCTAGTTATGTAGAAGGTTTGGAAAGTTAAAAAAAGACTTCAAACACGGACCTAAAACGTATTTTAAATATTAAGCAACTAACTAGGTATAGAATGACTGGTCAAAACAAATCGTAATTGGCTATTTTAAAAACAAAGCTTAGTATAAGTTTCATCCCTTCCATTCAGTGTACGATTTTGTACTCTGTCGAATGCCAGACGCAAAAAGACTTGTACAAAGAGTACAAAAATGGTTTCGCTATTTCGGGTTATTGTAATCATTTGGGGCGCCGTGGCCGATGTAGTACTTGTAACTACGAGGGCCAATGTGCCTGTGAAATGGCTATGGTAGTCGAGCTTTTGCCTACCATCGAGGAACCAAAACAATCACGTTCGTAAACTCGAGCTAATGGCTTTAAATCGTGTAGACGCAGAAAGCGATATATCTTTCAAAAAGTCCTCTTTGTTATGGCTTGGTGGCGAAGCTGAAGAAAACCAGGCGTTTAATGCGTTTGCTATACGAGAAACGTCAGAACTTCCAGGCGTCCTCTAGTTGTAAAAACACGATTCGTGCACTTACAAACTTCTTGCACTTGATTAAAAGCGTGCTCCGCGTACTTGAAACTTCGCCCTGTGCTTCAAATTTTACCACACGTTTCCACAGTATTTCAATACCTGCATGAAAGGTTACCCCACGCATAAACCCTGCTTAATTCACTTACTGAAACTTCACCCAACGGAGTTCAAAATTGCTTCACATGTTACAACTTACTTCTCGTGCTTTCGTTGTCATGATGGGCTCAAACATCTTCTTGCAGGCTGACAAAAACTGCGAACTGGTGACTATACCGTTACAAAACGTTTGTAATGATGACCTTGATGGTCCATTCAGACAGTGTTGAAGAAACTGCGCAGAATCGTCATCTGTAAAGGGCGATGGTAACAAGGGCTAGAAGCAAGAAGTAAAAGAACAGTAAGAAGAAAACGTAACGCTGACTTAGGCAAAATGAGTTTGAATTTAGGTAACTGAAAGCATTTTCTCGTTACCGAAAAATTTAAAACGAAGTCCCAAAGCTAACGAAACAGCGATCAGGTAAGATATTTAAGTCAAATGTTTGACGTTTGTCATCCGAAAAGTGACCTCGTTCCTTGTAGTGGCTTCGATCTCGAGCAAGGTGAAATTAATAAATAAATAAAATAAATAATACATTACGAGGTAATCGACTGCCATACTCACTATGTCAGTACGTCTGGCTCAAGCTAGTCTGAGTAGACACCAAAAATTGCTAACAACTGATCATTATGGGACAACATAACAGACTTTTCCTTCTTATTTGCAGTGTTGACACTCCCATTGTTGTTGGTGTTACATGTTTAGTTTTGCTACTTGTACTATAACTTCACAAAGATTCCGTCGTGTAAGGTTAAGTACTAAAATATGCTGTACTTCTGTGCTTTCATCAACTGCGCTAGTTAAGTGTATCAAGTTATCGGCCCGACAGCTCAAGCTGGCATGTGCATTCAGAAGTTGCAGTAGTATTTCGAGAGGATGGTGGCGGTGGCGTTACTTACGCCATATGTTAAGACGTTCTGCGGCCCGAAGGTTCATTTATGAACGTTTAACATTGACATGCTACTTAAATAATAGAGGGAAGCAGCTATAAAAAAAAACTTTGGGAGGTCATATACGTCCCTGGGAGGCACGGCTCAAATTCGAAAACCTCCATGATTACGTCAAGTACCTTATTAAGAAATATTTTCCTACCAGAATGGTTGATAAGGATAAGATTACCGAACAATAAAGGGATTCGCAAAACAAATGGAAGCTATTTGTGCCAAGGTTCAATTACGAAAGATTAAGTTTCCAGATACAGTCGAACCTGTCTACAGCGAACATGCTATATAGCGGACACCTGGTAATAGCGGACATATTTTCTAGGAACGGGCCGAATCACGGTCAAACTCTCACTGAAATACCTCTATATAGCGGACAGTTTTATAGCGGACACTTGTTGTAGCGGACACATTTTCTCGGAACCGCGTGAACATTTGCCTTAAAATTAACCTGTGTATAGCGGGCATTCGTATTTTATTCCTATTTAAGCCCCTCTAGCCCTATGGTTTCGTGGTCCTTGAGTTGTCGGAAGAATATAAACCGATAAAATTCATGATACAGTAAGTATTTTTTGAACAATGCAATTTTCCAAACATATTGCTACTCTAGCATGTCTGTTCTCAGTTATTTTCTTGAATGCTGCTTCCAACCAAAGCACCACACGAGCATCACTATATAAAGTATAATTCAATTGTGCCTCCACCCCAAGTCATGCACCTCTATTTACTCTCTTTCCTGTAACTGTCGCAGGGATACAATTTTTGGAACCTTGAGAAACATGGAGGCAAGTTCACTCTAGTTGAACGGCACATGCTCGACGATCTTCTTTGAACTACAGTTGTCGAATATATATACTAAAATCCTTGTTTCCTTTTCTTCGCGAAATATTGAAAACCCCTATATAGCGGACCCCTGGTAATAGCGGACACTTGGTAATAGCGGACACTTGGCAATAGCGGACACTTTTTATAGGAACCGCAGGTGTCCGCTTTAGACAGGTTCGACTGTATGTTATATTCGCTGCGAAAAATAAGTTTATCAAGATCATACCATTATTTAACACTTGAACTGCCGTATTCACTTTCGCTACATAACATATAAAGACTCGTGTCTAATAGAAGAACATTAAATATAAAATGGAAGTTACAACCCTTTCAGATGTACAGCAGTTCTTACTTAATGCTGTAAAAGATTACTAGGTTCTGACACCGTCTCAAATCTCATATACGCAACATGCAAAAACGTGTATCAAGATAAACTGCAACACCTACCTGAATATTGACCCAACTACCTGTTGCTAAAGCTTCCTCTATTGAAGAGTCAATTTGCTCTTGCAATTCTTTGCCAACACAACACGTCTGTAGAAACAGCATTCCCTTTTTCTGAAATCGTCTCTTGAGATATTGTTTACCATCTGAGATTCCAAGTTTCGCCAGTGTTTCATATTCTGAAAAAGAAGAAATGTTTTGTTAAAAGAGCTGGAATATCAACGTGAAATCAAGGTACCACAGTATAACGTCTTGATCATTTCTAAAAGTTGATGGAGATCTCAGTAAAATGGGCATTCATTATGTAAATGTTTATAAACGTTTGTTCAGTTTTGTAGAATCAACTGTAGTGAAAAAGGGTAAGATTTTACCTTATGATTGGTGTCAAGAATAGCTACGGATGTCTTCGCAAATGTGAGAAACGTATTTTTATTACATAAAAATTGCTCAGATAATTAAAGCTAATTACCATGCCCATGTTCTTTCTTAACACTTTCAACGCCACATGTCAATATCTGGGAAGTCTGGATCTATGAGGAAAAACAAAGAAACAACGTGCTAGATTAGTGACGTGATAACAATTTTTACCCATCGAAACTGATTTTTTACGACATCGCATTGATAATCCAAACATCAAAAGCCCTTCGAAGACTTTGTGTTTGGAATGCATTCCAGCTACGACCAGAAACCAAAAATATCGTTAGAAACACAGATAATGTTACTCGCTTGGTAAAATAATGAACCAGATTTAGAAAACAAAGTTATAACGGGCGTGAACAAAACCTTGAAAAGGTGTATCTAAATGTTCATTTCACATCTGCCTCCAAGTTCCATTTACTATCAATATCAGCAGATGGTATCATCAGAAGTAAGATCTTGTCGGTTTATTAGTACTAATACAAATTGAAGCTCTGCTATCACCAAACTTATTTTAGTCATTTTGCTGCCTATCTTTCTTGGTTTGAAAACAATTTAAGCGCCCCTTCATAAGCACCTGACGATAAGCTGGGAAATGTGTTATGGTCAAACGGCATCCAACAGAATGTTCATCGGACTCTAATTGGGATGTAAATCGCTTGGTACAGAAACATACAGCATTCCAATTAAAACGACGGGATTGCAGGGTGATTTGATGTTAAAACAATAAAATAACATTGGAGAGTGAAGAAAATCTCTCGGGAGGGAAGGTCCGCTCCATCGAGCTATGACTGGCTGGCACAAATCTGCTGAACTCCCAACGATTGGCTGTTGATCTTAAGTATAGGTGTGAGGGATGTGTGAATCAGATTATAAAGCAGAAATAGAAGCCTTCCAAAAAATTCACAATAAATGATTTCGCTCCTGCTGCCTGTCATGTTTGTTTACCGTTATTACTTCTTGAGTGTTAACAACACAACGGTTTGAGTGGATTTTAACGTTGCGAACTGTGAGGCTCCCCATGTGTCTGGACTTTCTTGTCGAGAACGCTTCATGACTGATGGAAAGCCGACGTTGTTGGTCCACAAGAGAAGGTGCGGAAAGTGACGTCGTCTTCGCATCTGCATACGTCACAAAAGGGAATGCAGCAAATTACTCCAACTCACCAGGAAAATAAAACAAACTGATGGGAACATGGTGACAGACAGAGAGACAAGGATGGAGTTCTAGAGGCTTGCATGGCATAACTAGCTGATGTTGTTCGGGATGATGATGATGATGATGATGATGATGATGATTATGATGATGCTTTTTTCTTCCTTTGTGTAAATTCTATTTATTTATTTACTTTCTTTCCCTTTCCTTTTCTTTCTTTTTTATGGTTTGTTTTGTTTTTTCTTAGTATGTTGACTATGTTTGTACCGTTGTTGTACTAGTTCCACTCATATAAAAGCTTGCTGTCCCCGTCTTAATGGGTGAAAACAGTGAGAATGATATGTACACCGTCGAAGCTTAATTCTCTGTTAAGTTACAGAATAAATATATGGCACTGA
>JAAAKL020007727.1:0-16596 GCA_010016065.2 Carybdea cf. marsupialis auct. non (Linnaeus, 1758)
CTGCGGACTGCAAAAAATTCACTTGGCACTTGATGAATAACTCCCTTTCATTTAAAGCGCGTACGTCATTCTCGAACGTCATTGAAATTGGTCATTCACGAACTACGTGTAAAGAGCGACTAACAGACAAGTGCTGTAAATCGACTAAACTTCTCCTCCCCTTCAACATTCCTAATTGCGAACCTGCATTGCTGTAGTCATGAAAAACAAATGTTAATCAACGTTAGACAATTTTTAGCATCCTCTGTCATTATGGTGTAAACCATCAGCCAACAAATAAGCCAGGCTCCACTCAGATTAGTAGCGATTTTTGAGGTTCGGAATAATAATAAATATTTGCATACCCTATGACTTTATGCATCACTATGTGCCTCAGGGGAAATCTTGCAGCCGTGGCTGTGGACTACCCTGTATATTTCAAGTGGGTCAAGTTCCCAATTTTCCAACTATATGAAGGAAATTATATTTGGCAGATATCTGTCTTGTCATTGAAGCGTGGGCACCAGAGAGGTATAAACTACTACTGACATAGAGATCTCTCCGACGACACTACAGTTACTTAACTTTTGTTCATGTGATATTACAAAATGGACTATTCTGTCATGTTGACTGGAGAAAGTTCTGCATTCTCTGTGGTAGAAGAATCCAAGATAATTGATGGCGCACCATCAGATGGCAAGCGGAAGAGCCACCTTGGTCCGCGGATGGCGTCATTCGACATGGTAGACCTTATGTGTACGACATACGGCAACAAGTATGTAGATCAAGAGAGGCATCAAGAAGAGGCAAGGCTCTCTGTGTGACTGTGATGTGACTGTATCACTGTGTAATGACGTATTGTCAGAAGCATTAATGCGCTGTGGCAATTGGATGAATATGACAGGAATAGTCGTGGGAAGCTGGAGTCCCTCAAACAGGAGATGTAGATCTAATGGTCGTATATGTATTGTATCCCATTAAATAGCATGTCTAAGGCAGTAATTGGAATGTCCAATTAGCCATCTTTGAGGAAAGTATTGGGTACTAGACATAAATGCATCCCCGATCAAAGCACTTTCACGTATTTGGCTACGTAATGACACACAGGAAGCCCTACAAGTGTTTCCCTAGAACAGAGCTCCCGGAGCAACATTTAGATCTTTCCATGTTTCTCCGTTGTCAAACTCATCCACCAACGTATTTACTATGTTACTTTAAGTTAAGCCCCCACCAATACTACTACTATTACTACTACTGCTACCATTACTACTACTTCTACCACCACTACTAATACAACTACTTTTACCATACCATAGAGTATGGGCAAAAAAAATTCACTCAAGCCTTTGATATGTGTAAGTGATGACTAGAGAGGTAGCTTATGGCGCTATAAACCATTTCTACAGTTCCAAGCCAACCCAAACAGCTTGAAATTTATCAAGTGTTCTAGCTTGTTTTTAACATGACGGAGAGAACTTGATAAGGTAAGATAAGAAATGCTTTTAATACCGTAGGAACTTGCATTAAAAAGTAAACGAGTTGACAATATCCTGTGCTCCTCACGGTTCTTCCCCTCCATTACTGATGCTTCAGCTACCTACTCACTGACCATTATATGACTTTTTCGTGGGATGAAAAAGAAGTTGCTGTGGAACGTTTGGAACAGTGAGAATCAAGGCAACTTGATCTTGTCATCCTGATGAGACGACCGTCTAAAGTTAAGTAATGGAAACAAGGAATACACAAGAGAAAATCTGATCATAACTCAATTCCACACAACCAAACCTTTGAAGGCTTCTCTAGAAAACATGCTTTTGAATAACAGGAGCTTGCGAGAACATTTAATTCGCAACTAGATTATCAATAATTGCCCACGAGGTCAACTAAAAGATTTGCTTAAGTTCTTAGACTTCAACTTCATTAATCTCTGATGTTGTAGTGTTATTAACAAAAATGAACTGACGAACATAGCTAGTAATAATCACTAAGAGAAAGTGGCAGGCTTTTTAATCTATAACACTTGCTCTCACTTAAAATACAGTAGACCTATTCTTAGTAATATTACAGGACCTATACAAAGCTTCCCAAGTATTCCTAAGCACCTTGAAAGCAATTGTTAGGTCTAGAAAAGGTGCTTTATTGCCAGATATGAAAGAACTTTTATAAAATCGTTGCGGATTTTGGAGATGACTCGCGCCCATCTTTCCTCGGTTTATACAAATAAATAGTTTTCTAGATAATTTCATGTTTTCATTAAAGAGACATGGACTTACAGAAACTTGTAGGCCTTTAAGGCCCTCACAGTCACCATGATTCAGGTAAGAATTTATACAGCCTTGGATCCCATTTCACGTAATTCATGCTCTTTCGGAGTACAAACAAAGCTATAGAGTGACGTCCACATTCGCGTTGAAAGATTAAGCGCTGATAGCTTTATGAAAGGCTGTTACGCGCATGGCTCCTCACACCCTGACATATTGAATGGTTGCCATTGAAGCAAGGAACCCTCGAGAAAACTCGGCTATGATCGCTTACAATCAACTCAAAACTCATGATCTACACATCCTAAAATACATGATTCCTCTCTTTCCTATACGAGCTAGCAGTAGCCTAGTTATGTTTGGTTGTAGGTACATAGCATGAAAGAGGAAGAGCCAAATTGATATCTCATATGTCAATTTTTATGTAGAGATATCAACTCATGAGTTGAAAAAGGGAGTTGAATCTTCCGTCTATAACTCCACTATGCCCATAACTCTCTGGATTATCTTGGTCACAGACAAATAAACTAACAGACAGACCGAAAAAACAGCGGTTAAAATTCACTGCTCATGCCCACCTACTAATCATCGTTGGCGGATGTAAAAATGAGAGAACAATGTCTCAGGCTTTTTTGATTCAGGACCAAATCAAACAGTAAACGTTAAAAGAGCCGCAGCAACAATGTATACAGTCAAACTGTGGTCAATGGGGAGGGAAAGTGATGACGTCACAAATTAAACGTTTGTAAAAAGTACGACGTGACTCCAGATATCTTAAGGCAACCCTAGAATAGGCTGATTCCCAAAACATCAGACCTATAGTGTATCTAGTGTTTAAATTTGGGGCGTTTGAATCTCAAAAAACTGCACTCATAACTCTGTTAATATTCCTTGGATCCTTAAGTTGGGATCCAGCATCAAATAATAAGGTTTTGTTCGAGGGTTTTAAACCTTAAAAGCTGATATCTCTTTGTTGGGAAAGGGCGTCATTCTTAATTATGGCCATTGACGTTCGTACTAATTGGGCAACATGAAAATTGAGTATTTTATTCCATCATTCAAATATTTTCAAATTCGCTACGTCACACTCCATATACACAAGATAAAATGAAAAAGTATGTATAATGAAAGTGCCCTTTTGTATCGGAACCCCATGAATCGTCATCACAATCACCCTCAGATAAAGGCAGACTGCTTTTCATAGGAGAGAGCTTACGTCATTTCGAGCTATGAGAATTTGATACCAATCTTTGAGTAGGAAGTCATTACGAAAGCACCCTTGATGCTGCATGATTTCCCAAGGAATACGAGTTGTTTCTGGTTCTTTCCAAACCTCAAACATGACAAATGCTTCGTAAAATGAATTCCTCACGTTTTTTGTTTACAAAATGGCCATGTTTCATCTGGTGACGTCTATGTTTGTTTATTAGGAAGAAATGGCGCCAAACAAAAAAGGTCTGGGCTCTAGCGTTTCGGCATGTTTCTTGTGATCAGGATGAAAAACAGAAGTGGAGAGAAAGATGAGGTGTCATCAGACTGACCAAGAATTTCAAAGTAGAGAGAGAATAACTGTCTGAAAACGTGCTGTTTCTACGATCGGAGATTTGAAAAGCAACTGTCAGTAGCCTGACTTATGCCAAGTATTAAGTTTAGCGACTAATATTAGTTTTTTTGGAGGTTGATGTAAAGCTGATCGGTTTATATTTTGGGCGGAAATCATAGTTCACATCTCAGGACTTGAACATACTAGGATGCAGTCCCATGGAGGATTTGGATAGATGATTATTTGTATTTGATGTGCTCTTCTCGTAACGTTATAAAATGTAACAGTTTTGAACTGGAAATGATCTAATCCTGCTACAATAGCCGATAGGCAGATTTCAGTATGGCATTTTTCAAGGCAGTCTTCCCCTTTTTGAGTAGAAAGGAAAAGAAGAAAGATTTTTCTCACGTTATTCGTGGTGTAGATCCTAACGAAGTTTGGGAAATCGTTGGTGATCTTGGAGATGGTACATTCGGGAAGGTGTACAAGGTGAGTTCGCTTGTCGTAGCTCCTTCTATTGACATTGCGAAATATTAACTGTGGTGGGTTGAAAGGTTAAGCCCATAATCTTTCAGCTGACCAGCTCAGAATCCTTACTTCATCTCTAATTTATCACGGATCCAATATTTAGAACCAGTGTTTGCCTTGATATAGTTATTTAGTCAATCACATAATCCAAGATATAAAACACGTTTGACCACACATTTTACTATTACATGCCGGGGATCTTGTACCGCACATCGATGTCGTAGCACGGCACATCCGTAGCCAAATGAGAGAAAAGCAGTCGTAAAAGCCATCGATTAGAATCGAATTGACCCTGATTTTATCGGCATTTTTATGATGTGTTTTCTGCTGGACAAGAACGCTGGTGAAAACATGAGCTCGTACGCTCTTTCATTGTCTGATTATTGTTCAGGAAGGCTTTGAAATCGTGTTACAGAGGAATTAAGGGAAAATGGAAGTCGAGGGTAATAACCGCAAGAAACATGGGAGTGTTTTGATATTGACTTGGCCTTACATAATGAAGTCAGTATTAGAAACTTAGATATCAGAAGTTTTGCTGTAGATGTTCTTGTGATGTGAAAGAGCTGATGCTACGCATTGATTGAAATGCCTTGTTTTGTGAAGTTGTCAAATTGCCTGGTAATCCCGTGTCAAGATCTGATCTTTGGCTTAGTCTTGGTAAATATGAATAAGTCCAAGCGTCTTCATGCGGATGAGAAGCTGCTTGAGGAACAACGACTTGAATATTCCACTTGATCAACAGGTCGACCTTGTAAGAGTCTGTTAACCAAGGGAGTGCCGCCTAACATTAAACATTTACCCTAGCCAGTTGACATGCAGGGGTGCTATAAGTTTCGGCCAACAACATCACCGAGATCTAAAGCACAGACACCGTGCAGATCACAAATCGCAGACAAGAAAGATTGCGTTGTGTATCCAACCCAACTTCCATTGTAATCTAGAATGTACTTCCGAAGTCATTTAAAGTCTGTTTGATTTGCCATTGATAGCCGATGGTGATTTTCGTGATATCTAGCTCTTCAGTTACACGTTTTATTTGCTGCCAAGTCGTCTGTATTTTTCTAAAAGTTTAAACTGTCTATGCGATGGCCGGTTCATTCTAACTGATATTTGCTTTCCGAAGTATTTGTTTTGTTATTGCTGTGTGAGTTCGAAGAATGATTTTGAATGAACATTGAAATTTAAAGCGATCTGTCTAGTATCCAGTGGAAGGTTTCCGAGGGCGGATAGGAGACTAAGATGTGAGCGGAAGTAGGAAAGTCAGACTTAAACTCATCTGCTGCTTGTTATGATTGATATGCAAAGAGACTGAATTTACCATGAAGGTCAGAATGCACATGTTGGAGTTAAAGACTTTTATTCTATATAAAATGAGGTTCGTGAACACGTGGATCAGTATATATTGACTGGCCAGATAGTTCATATGATTCTTTGTAAGAAAGAAAACCTTAAATCTGTACATTAAACATCACCTGTTTTGTACGTCACTTTATGATTTGGTCAAGTTGAGCATGTTCAATGATGCTGGGTATATGGTAGATTGTAGGTCGAGTGCGTGAAAGTTGAATCAGATTCGCTGTCATCTGCTCTCGTGAAGTGGGAAACTATGTTAGGGAGATAGGACAGAGAGGGGACTGCAAGCATAAAGAGGATGGATAGAAGGGGGAAAGTGGCCCGGTTACTAGTAGTGGCTGGCCTTGAGCAGGGTGAAATAATTTTAAAAACAGAAAGAAGAGAAAACCAGGTTCAAAGTCAGTAAAAGCAACTAAATAGGAAGCACATCACACCTCCTTGTACTAAATGTGACCAAGGTCATTAAAAAGCTTGTCAAGAATTGAGAATTTCCTTAACTGAAGTTTTCCTGCAAATGTCTGGTGAGGTAAATGACTAATCCTCTCTTTCAGATATCTTACAGCAGTTGCATTTGGTCAATTCTGACAACATAGTGTGGGAGCAGGGTGTAATGACATCCATGGTTACTTTCCCCACAATACAGTTCTGTGAGGGATAAATGAAGTCATTTAATTTATAGGGGTTATTGCTCCAGCTGACCATTTGGTCGTGGATTTAGAAAGAATCTTGGCACCTACTGGCTGAATCAATTGATGAAATGAGGGTACTGTGTAGCTATGCTCTGCCCCTTTCGCTCCCCCGAGTATCCCTACATTGGTAACTTAGAAGTAACTTATAGCTCCTGTTAAGGTAATGTACATAACTAGTGGTATCATGCAACAAGTAGTGCTCAAAGAACAAAGAATGCAAAGTCCATTACCCCATCAATTTGCTGCAGATCAACTTCAGTTGAGAAATACCATGAAATGGTTCACCATTCCTAAGTGGCAAAGCTTTCCAAGTTAGTTGGGTATCTATGCATGTAACCTCATTAATTGCTAAAATCTGGAGCAGATTGATTTTTGAAATGGAATGATCAGTTGCATAAACAGTTGAACAGCTGATCCAGAGTGACAGGAGTCCTTGGCATGTAGTCTATACTCAAGTGTTGTTAATATCTGGGTTCTTTGTACCCCTCTCCACAAAGGTCCTCTACTTGTTTGTCATCTTCATTTAAAGAGTACAAAAGTTATTTGCCAACACAAAACACTAGTCACATGCATGTATTTTGGTCATGTGACCTTGACAATTTGAATCAAACCTACTCCATTTCATTTGTCATTCCTTTTGAAATTATTTCATTGGTTCATATCTAGTTTATAATTCAATAATCAAGTGTGATTGCACAGCTATCCAAATTTGATGACAAAGTACATTGGAATAGTTTTTGGTTACCCTGATAAAGAATTAAATGTATTAGCACATGCCTTCTTGACCAAAATATGTAGCAATTATTTTGGGTTTAAAGATAAGATAGCATTGTGGTTTGAATAGGTTGGTAGATGACAGGTGTGTGGTTCATGATATAGAAGCCTGTATAATGCAAGAGGCACAAGTTAGACTATTGAGTTTAGTGGGTTTATTCACTGTAAGACAATGAGGATAAAACAATTTATTCTCTAAGGAATCAGGGTTCAGTTCAGGATTATGAAAATGAATTGCAGTGTTTACGTTAACCGTTAGTAGTGGACAGCTTTGGATGTTGCAGCTGGTGTTACCAGTGGCACCTGTATCCAGGCTGCTCTATTACATTTCTGGCAGTATGACCTAGTGCTGTTATATAAACCCAATATATAATTTTAGAATCAGGAAGGAGTTTTTCAAAAAGATCATGACAATTGCTTAAAAATGTAACCCATCAATGTCAGGTGGAGCTTGTTTAACAAGTTGCAGGATAACACATAGATTAGAATGTAACATGTGTGATTTAATGCACCATTTGTAAGTAGAAGTTGTAGTAAGTAGTGTGAAAATATTGCAAATACAAAGTTAAGGCATACATTAAACAATTGCATACATATTTGGGGAAACTAACTTAATAGATATCCTAGCTGTACTAATTTTCAGTTTTACTGACTTGCTCAATGGTGGGATGAACATTTTTGTGTTCCACTGTTCCCTCAGTTGTATATCAAGTAAATATGTGGGGTTCAAATTTTAGTTGACTCTACTCTTATCCAATGTGGCTTCATAAATTGATGCAGTGCTTGTAAGTGACCTCTGATCTTAGTTTTAAGATGTGTTTGTTTGTTTGTTGCAGGTGGTAATTTTTAAAGACAGATGATAATTTTATAGACATCGTTATTTTGTTTCGGGATAGACAGTTTTAGGCAGCCAAATTGCATTATTTTGAAACACTCAAATAGCATGTTATTTCACTATTCTACTTACGGAGAGTATAATATCTATCGTTTAAGCGCCCTTATATCTTAAGCTAAACTTCTAGGAACATTGCATGCTGTAATGGTTATTAGTTGTTTGTCAAATGCCCTTTTTTGAAACAAAAGATCAGTTATGAGTTTATATATAGTTATTTAAAGACATTTTAAGAACTTTATCAGAATATGCACTAACCCCTTTATGCAGACCATCTCAATGTTGAAACATGTGTTTCAAAGGTGTTGTTTTGCCGGTAGATGTTGCAATAAAGTTCATGATGCGAAAGAGGAGGATTTGTAGAGTTTTTCTGTTGCCAATACATCTTTTCAGTACCACTAAATAAAGTCCTCACAAACTTAAGAATGACATGGAATTTTTTATTTAATGGTTTGATTTGTTTTGATCTTTGGCCAGTTTCCCGGAGTTTTCAATATGAATAGAGCTAAAATTTTATCAATATAACAAATACAACTTGCCTTTAGATAACCCTGTTAAAGAAGTAACCCCTGAAGAATAACAGATATAGTATATTCATTGTTTTATATCTTGATTACTTTGGATATTGTTTGCTACATGTAGACATTTTCTGCACTTTTCTGTTAAAGCATGACTTTTAAATCCATAATAGATCTGCGAAGTGTATGATCTGTCCTAACATGCATTTGGCTTATAGTTTTAAGTTTGTATTGGCATCTGCAGCAGGCAAGTAGAACTTTATTTCTGTCCATTGTTAACATGACAAGCACAGCAAATAAAAGGGAATCAAGTAACAGTTGTTAGCTATTTGTTTGTAGTGAGGGATAATGATTAAAGCCTTGATGTTTCCAAGAGGAACTGAATAGTCACCTTGGATTTGTGTGGATTAATTATTTGTATGCACTGTTGAAGTGTATTCCTACCAAGTGACGACCAGCATTGTATTAATGATTGAAAGCTGATGATGCTTTATTGGGAAAGTTAAGTCAGTGAAGGAAATATTGGCAAGTATCAAGTTCTAGTTTTGTCCAGTACACAAACTATGCATTACAGTTTGCTTAAAATAGGAGTACAATTTTTGTTGCAATATTAGTGGCTGTGGTTATGATGATAAATTACAGAATCAATATCATCATTTTCAAGGCAGTATCTTCTTTTTCTTTGAAGTTTCCTTCATCAACACATAAAGAGCTTGCTGTAATGGCAATGAAGTATTTGTGTGCTTCAACTTTTGCCCTAATTACCATTGTATAGTTGCAGTCACATTGATTTTTATGTACTGTTGTAGAAATGGAGAGTGCTAAGAGTTGACTGTAAGTCAATAGTTATATTTGGCATGCAGTCAATCACCACACTGAAATGAAAGAAACAAAGTAATACACTTGTCAGTGAACTCAACTTGAAAAAGATGTAACATGTGAATCATGAGCTGTAAAAGTGCAGGTGTAGACTGCTGGTTAGGTCGATTCCTTATTGCTTAAACACAGACAGGTAGTTGTGTATATATTGTCTGGAAGTGGACTAAATGTGTTAGACCCTTTTTGCAAGTAAGCAGGTGTTAGCATTACTTACTGTTTCTAGGTGAGACCATTTTTACAGCAGACATGTCACTCTGTGCATCTATTTGCTTTAGTTATTGCAAAGTGCAGGGTTTCTATGATGTTTACGTATGGTTATGGCCCAGCTGTATTGTTGGATGCTTCTTAATTTGAGGAAAGTGATTTTGGAAAGTAAGTGGGTGAACGTTTTATTTACCCCATGCAGTTGGCACATTAAAGATCTATTCTTAAGCAGGAGGCAGAGTAAGAGTGGCCCCTACATGTTTTCCCACCAACATGATTTCCTCCCACATTTTGAAAAAACTGGTGGTATAAAGTTTAAATAAGGGATCAATTAAATAGCCAAGCAACAAGGGAGGTAGCTATATCAAAAGTCTTTGAAATATGTCCTTTAGACCAAACAGAAAAGACTTAACTGAAGATTAACAATATTTTGGCATGCCATTTTGTCAGTGTTTTTTATGATTCTGTAGTTACACTAATTCATGACTATTTTAAAGTTAATTTAAAGTCATAATCATCATTCTTTTCAGCTGTACCTCTATCTTGCGTGGTAGCAGGGGTTATGATTTTCTATGGCCCAGATCCATACTACTTTGGTTCACAAGCTCCAATGCTATTATTTTGAAGTACTGGCACTTGAAATCTGGGTTTTCTCTAAGCTTTCCCCATGGTGTCAAGTCATGCATTTCCAACACACCCAGTTCTTTCAATGACCATAGAAAAGTGGAGTTGCTACCAACTTCTTTGGAGCAGACAGACCTGCAAATCTCATTTGATTTTCATAAAATTTGACGTATTTATTAGGTCTTCAGGTATCATCATCATCATCATTAAGTAAAGAATTCTTCTAGGCTCTTCCTGACTCATTCCTTCCAACTGTCTCTATCTTGTGGGAGGCCTTCTAGCAGGCATTTGGAGTCCTCTATCTATTCTGCAAGTATAACAGAATCAAATATGAACTCAGAGAATTACCATGTACAGAAGTATATGCATCCACATGGGAAGGAGAGATCTGGCATTTTGATCAAGTGCATCACAAAGTACATAGAGGAATACAGAAGCAGTTCAAAACTCTACATTTTCATATCACTTTCCTTGTTAAATATGTCAGAGGGGCTCCTTTCTGGATCTAATCTGTGTCAGTCCATCATAACCTTACTTCACCTTACTCTGTTTTACTTTGTACTTTCTGTAGGCATCACGAAAACACGATGGTCTTCTTGCTGCTGCTAAAATTGTGGAAATCAAAGATGAATCAGAACTAGAAGACTTCATGGTGGAAATTGATATACTGAGTGAAAACAAGCATAGGAATATTGTGGATTTATATGAGTCATACTTGTGGGAAAATAAATTATGGGTAAGTTGGAATTCATGTTTACATACTGTAGTGTATCAACACCCTTTGTGTTTGAACCCATATATGAGCTACATTAATTATGCTAATGCCATTCAGATAATCAGATAGTCTTTGGAGCCACATGTTGTTTTTTTTTAATAGGATTTCAGTTCAGAAAGCAAACCTGGCAGTTCTTTGCCAATCTATATTTTTTTAAGACATTAAACATACCTCTTAAAGTGGGTGGTTTCATCAAGGATTACTTGAAGGCTATTATTTACTCTTATTAAAAACAAAGATGCCATTGATGTGAGTGGAGGTCTATATCATGATTGCTGTGTATAAAATAACAACTGTTACAAATTTTTAGCATTTATATTGCTATTGGTTTGAACTATGGATATATTGTGATAGAGGTTGATATTTTTCACATAGGCTAAAGTAGGTGTGTTCTTGACTCAATCTGCTAAGTTGTACGTAATCTAAGAGGTCCAGTTTTTTAAACTACTGTTCTTTAAAGTGGCATAACCAGCAAAAATTGTCTTTGGGAGGCTGCTATTCCCAAGACCAAACTTGCCAATTGCTGCATAGGATGTTTTGGACATTCTGAAATTAGTCTGGTAGAAGAACAGTCTCATCTGTATATGGAACCAGAACAATCTTATCTGCATGCACAAGATTGTGTCTATTGACGAAGATTTATTGGTATATGCAAATGATACAGTGACTACAATCTTCCTTACCCAAGTTACCGTATTGAATAGAAGGGGTAAGTAACCATACTTGGCTTGTTATAGCAAGATGGATGAAATATAGAGACTGGTATGAACCATAAAACTAATTGCAGGCATGAATGTACCAGTTGATAGTATGCATGTTTGTGACTCTCAGATCTGGATGTTGGGTAAAGATTTAAAAGGGTGCCAGAGAGTTGCTTGATGCTATGCAGTGTGTATTCAACTCAAAATAAGAGAGATCAAGGCAATGCTGTTTACAGTGCAATTTCAAACTGTTCATACAAGAAGGGATACATAATTCTGCAGATTGATTTTGGGTAAAACCTGCATTTTCAAAATATCTATCATGTGTGAGGAACAGTTAAGATATAATCTGTAATCCCTTATCAGTTATTCTATATTGTAAAAGTTGTCTTTGAATTACATCAAATATTTATGTTTGAAATCAAAACAATAAGAAATCTCATTCATGTATTTCATTACTTTAGTTTTCGATTGGTTATGTTGTTATCTATGACCTGAAAAATTAATAATATTATGGAGGACTGAAATTTATTTTAAATTCTGCTATAATGTTTCTATTTAACAATTTAGATGATGTTAGAATATTGTCCAGGTGGAGCCATGGATGATGTGATGATTGGTGAGTTACTTTGCAGGAGTTTAGTCAAGTAAAAGTTAAATATTTACTTCCTGTAGAGAAGTGCCCAGTGACATGTTGTTTTTGTGGGATGTTTGCTATGACATTGGTTAATGAAGTTGGGTCACACCATGGAAAGGGGCTAACAAATGTCAATTTGTGTAGAATTTTATTCCATCTGATGGTAAATATTAGAACCCAGCAAAATAGTTAGAAGAGTAACCATATTAAAGACGAAGGTGTAATTATTTATCCTGCATCCTGAGCTGCCGATATTTCTGACACCATTTTGAGAAGTGTTTGATTGGAATTCTTAAGTAAGTTATTAAAAATTATTAAAGATACCAATTAGCCTGTAGGTAGAAATAATAATTGAGGAGAGAATATGTTGAACTAGGAGGACATATTGTTTTACAAAGTATTTTTCATTAGTATAATAAAAATTGAGCAGGGGAGAAAACTAATAGGACACATCCTGTTTATCAACTATGGTTCTCTTTCTGTTTATTGTGTTCTGAGGAGTGTCTGATGAAGGAAGGTTCATTAAGTTATGATGACTAGACATCCAAATTGTAGCTGCCTGTCCTGGTTTTAAGGACAACGGTACATTTAGGCTATAATGTTTTGGGTTGGAGCATGCATCCATATTAGTGTGCCCATGTTTGGTGTAAAGGAAGGTGTATTAAAACAAATGTGGGTTAGATGTTTTTAGTGTTGTCAGATGTCAAAGGTTCATATTACAAGCATCTATTGTTTGGTGGAGTATTTATGAACATACAATTGGCCCTGTGTCTTCTGGCACAAATACCACATTTTTTGCTGTTACAACAGTAGATCCATCATTAAAAGTCAAAAAACGAAATGAAATCACCATAGATGAAGAGGCGTAAAGCTGGTCACCTTTATCTTAGTTACCAAAACAATTTCCATTTTTCTCAATTTTATGTACCACACAAATAAGCATTCTTATTGATATCTTGACTTTTAAATGAAACCTAACACAACGTCTTCAACTGAAATAACAATGACAATACCTAGATGTATATTTCTTATTTTTATGGCTGCATCATGGAATAATCAGTCAGAAGTCTAGCCTTGTAGTAGCTGTAGGCAGTTTGTTGAAGAGATGATTGATTGAATGATTGCTTGATTGATTGATTTAGTAGTATACACTTAACTTAGTGTGCTTGTCTTCAAGGCATGCTGCAAGCAACACTGATTTCTTTCTTATACTGCACAAAGGTTTGCTACTATATAGACTAGCTTGTCGAAAGTTGTGGCTGACCTTTCTTTGTTACATCAAAAAAACATTTTTATTACAAGATCCTACTGGCACCTCCTCTGACATTGACAACGACAGATATTCACTGCTTTGAGTAATAGATAGGGGTTTAAGAAACTGCCATGTCGATTAAATAAATTTGTTTCTCTAGCTATATCATATTCATCCTCTTATTTCTATACCATATTCATACTTTGGTATATATATTCTCATTTTAATTCTGTCCGTGGGAGAGTAAATTTAGTGGAAGTACGTAAATGACATAGACTATGTTAAGTTACTTTTCAATTCATCTTTTTCTTATGTAGAACTTGAAAGAGGTCTTGATGAAACTGCAATTAGAGTGCTCTGCCGACAAATGCTTGAGGTAAGTGCAATTTCTGCTTGGTGTACACATAGTTGTCATTCAAGATGACAGTGTTTGTTAGGATTTTTCCTGTTCTATTTTGCACCATTTAAAGTGTAATGTCATCAATTCTATACTGTAGAGTTACTGTTACCATTTCCAAGGCTTCAAACACATGCCTTATATGCAGCACACTGCATTTCTATAGGTTTGATGTTGAAGCAGAATTTTGTGAGCTGCGAAAAGTAAAGCTGATTTCTACTATTCTCTGCTCACAAAATGTCAAGGCGACACATAATAGTAATAACTACTAGCGTGCAACAGTGGTAAATGTCAACCACCTTGACACTTTCTGCCTAGTGGAGATTAGCCTTTAGTAGTGATACCAGCTAATTTTTGCAGCAATGGCAAAAGCATGCTTTCTGTATCCCCTGTTGTCATGTTCAGTTTTCTAACATTTAGAATATGGTGATCAGCAATAGGTTTTTTCTGTGAACATAACATGCTAGGATATATGCTCTAAGTCAACACCATTACTATGCCAATGCTCATTTCTTTTTTGCCTTTCAGGGCTTGAACTTTCTTCATGGAAATGGTTGTATTCACCGTGACCTAAAAGCTGGTAATGTATTGCTGAAAGAGGATGGAAATTCAAAATTAGGTAGGGGTGAATTTAATTTATGATTTCATTGTGTCAATATAGGCACTATTATCTTTATTACAGGAGTGTTACCCCCTGTGAATGGTTTATGTTATTTACTTTCGTATACCATTGTTACTTTGGATAGGGGGGCAAACTGTTATTTGTTCTGAGCTGAAGCATTTTGTAAGTCACTCCCAGATTGAATAGACCCTTCCAAATTCTGACTTTTTGACTACTCAGTATAACAAAGGCTTTATATTTACAGCAGTAGTTACCAGTGTTTCTTTACTGTACCACTACATAGACTTGCACACCTGACATCCCCAAACATCATCTACCCCTGAGGTATTTATTACACTTCTATATTACCGATTTTAAGTATTTGATACAATGCTAGAAACATGTATGTATGTGGCAACCAACACTAGTGACACTAATCTTTCATTCAATTGCAGCTGATTTTGGAGTATCAGCCAAAAATAAAAGACACTCGCAAAGAAGAGACACCTTCATCGGAACTCCCTATTGGTGGGTAAAACTGTCTTCATTCTATGTGACGTTCACTAACAATTGTATATAAACAGTTGATTGCTACCTTTGTAAATTGTCAGCGGCCCCGATTGGTGGATTATTCCCCACCTTATTTTACTCATTCCATTATCATTTTAATGATAGGATATTGCAAGACAGGGATGTAGTGTGATTAGCATACAAAGACATTGAATGATGATCCCTGCTGCAAGGAATCTTTATTTTTAGTAGTTTTTGACTTGTGCAATCTAATGACAGTATATAACTAGTGTCTAATGTTTAGTACTGCTTCTGATGTATGGAGGCGAAACCTGAACTCTGACGTCTGCATGAAATTAGATACAGTGGTGCCAACTTCATGTCTTCTTACACATTAAATCGAGTGATTATGTGAGTCATGAAGAAGTATCAGGACGTTCTAATGTTTAAATTAGTGCGAATTGATTTTGCTTTCTTAAGAATGTTTGTCGAATGCAAAATAAGAGACCATCAGAACGAGGTCTAGTAAGTTGACCCTAACTACATTTCCAAGAACTTTTGAAAGAAAGCCCTGAAGTGTGGCCTCGCTTTATAGACATGGCTAACGGCGGGATGTAACAGAAAAGATAAGAAAGAGTGAAGCAGAGATGTATATAGTAAGCATGACAGAAAGAGGTCAGAAGAATACAAAAGGCAAAGGGGGAAAGAGGGAGGGAAGCCAGGTATGAACTATATTAAACAACACCCATTTTCAGGATAGATTCATCATATTTTGACCTTCCGTCCCTTTGTAGGATGGCTCCAGAGGTTGTGGTCACTGAAACAAGCAAAGACGAACCGTATGATTATAAGGTAAGCGTTAAAAGAATCTACTATTAAGTGAAAGTTGTATCTGGATTTCGTAGAACGGCAATTAAACTTGACTTATAGGTTAGCATAAATGATTGGACATATGCCAGTGACTACCATCTGTCGGTATTCTCATTGGCTACTCTGCAAACATATGAATGCAGCTTTGATTTCCTTTTTCTTAAACATACTTCTTTTGACCGCCGAAAAGCAGTCTGTATAGTTCTGTACATGCCTGGTTTGAGGATGTCGATAGATCTTCAGAAGTTATACTGCCTTTTTCTCTCCTGTATTTATTTCACATGATATTACTTGTTACTGCTGGTTTTTATGACCAAAGTCTGACAAAAAGGGTTATGTAACTGTGTTATGTTATGCGGAGGGAAAGTGTGACGTAACGATTTTGAAAATGTTTGAATGACGGGAGAAATACTCAATTTTCACGTTGCCCTATTAGTAAGAACTTCAATGGCCCAGTGTGAGAGTGATACCCTTTACCCACACGGAGATATCAGCTTTCAAAACTTTAAATCTCTGTAACGAAACCCTATTATTTAATGCTGGTTCCTAACTTAAGGAACCAAGGAATATTAACAGAGTTTTGACCAGAGATTTTTGAGATTCAAACGC
>JAAAKL020007728.1:0-16595 GCA_010016065.2 Carybdea cf. marsupialis auct. non (Linnaeus, 1758)
GCTATCTTCTGCTAAAACATGATCGCGTTTGTTCTCGCCGATCAACTATGACATCACCGTGGACTTCGCATGGTCTCAAGGTGGCTGAACATAAACAATAGATCGGCTCCTCATTTCACGGTTGATGGTCAACTCTCCTATTTGCATCTACTGAAGCTTAAAAGAGGAATATATATTTTAATGAGATAATGGTACATAATTTCGTGAAAAGGTTTTTTAATGCCAAGGGCTTGTATCTGGCTTCAGAGCATTTCTTTTGGTTTTTATATGTTTTAGTGCCACTACTATCTACATTCTTTTATTATTGATTAGTTCGACAATAATCGATCTTGCCTGATTTGTTAACTGAAACATCATTTTCTGTGTAATTAACAAAGCCAATGAGAAGCAAGTGAAGACTTTTAGAGAAAAAGCAACAACCTTACGAAGTTGCATAAAGTCGTCAACTAAGGAAAGCACACTGCTGTGGGAGAAAGTATCTCGAAACTTTTAACATACTTGACGTTATAATGCGACATTTTCTTAAAAGGAGATGTACTTTTCAAAAAGTAGTGAACAATGGCGGCTCAAGGGAGGTGTATTAGCACATTTTTTATGAACAAAAGGATGGCTAGGACTCACCAAAATCCCTAGAAATCAATAATGGTGATAGGTAGTGAACTTTTCTGTCCGGGCCTGACAGTTCCTCAGACTGCACTTGCAGCTTGAAGTCATTTTTTTTATTCAAAGTGTTCAATGACGGATAAATGGATTAACAGCAAGAGTTAAACATACTTATTGATTTGAAAGAATGCCACTTACCATACCACAAACTGCCTAAACAAGGAATAAGTGTATGTAAACCCAGTTTCGAATGGTTTACTTTTACGTCATTTTCACCAAGGTTTGATCTAATTCTCTACCATAAGCCACCTTAAATGCTGAGACGGGGTTACTTTAGGGACTGGTTAATACTTTGGGGACTTCATTTAATGGCAGTGGTTTCTAATTATATTGACAAGACTCCCTTTTACTTTCCCGAAGATTGATTAAGTCCGGTCATAATCCGACCATGAATGTAAGTACAAAAAGTGCTCCCGTAAGTCCTTGGCTACAGATTGTAACCCCATCATACTCAACGCTCTGCTGAAACACTCTTACAGGGAAAAGATGTCGCTCATTTATTCTTGTTAGTGATACAGTGCCATTACTGCTACGTCAGTATCATCAACTATTGGTGCAATAGAGGTTTTGACACGAACACATCTGATTTTCCAGCACTACTTCTTTATCTTCATCACCTAAGTAGTCGATCAATTTGACTCCTGGGTCTAAAGCAGCTTGACAAGAATATGATCAACTCCTCCTTATTCTGTTCTAAATTAAAGTTGCGGTCCTTAGTATAGGGTACTTGGTTATCTTCTATGAAATGCACTTAAAGGAATGGAATTTTTCCAAAATGTTCCTCACTCTCTGTGGAAGCTCCGCCGCCGCCATTGAAAGCCAACGTCGGCCGGTAATGCAGTTTAAAAATGTCTTAGCGATTTCCTTGAGCGTCATGCCTTACATCCATAAGACTCTGTCAAAGAAAAGCACCACCATATACGACAGATGTTCGTAGTGTGCCTATTTCATCTGGTGAAATCACATCTTCACCGGGTAATAACAGGTATCGAAGTAATGGCTTGTCAGCTTTCTGATCATGAGTACGAATTGCCTAGATATTGCTTTTTCCAGTTGTTGCTTGAACTCCATCAAACTCCTGCAGACCAGATGCTTTCCTCATATGTGCAAAGATTCCAGAGAACCTCATGAGTGTGTGGAATCAGTTCAACCTGCAACATTAATGTTGATGCTTTCCTGATTTTCATCTTCTTTTAGCTTTCTTTAAGTACAACTCCTGGACACTGTGCAGTTCATTGTCACATAATGACTCAAACCACGAGCATGAAAGCCTCCATTCTATCTCAATCACTTGTCTCCCTCTCCTATAGCCTTCCCCTTTTACCACTCGGGGCTCAAACATATAGGCTGAATGATAAACCGCTTCAGCTGCAATTAAGTGCACACCCTGTTCCATGTGTTCTAGGACTTCGCTGCCTCACGTATTCATAGCTTGGGCACATTCAATAACATATTAAGGTACTGGAATAAACTGCACTTCTCCTTTCGAGTCTCTGATACTGTGACGCCTGTCAGCCTGTTTCTCATATCAAAATGAAAAGTTTTTCACCCAACTACTGTATCAAAGGATGAACTCAGCATTTTTTGTGCCGATATATCGTGTCAAGGCTTTTCCTCTCTATGGATTAATGAATCGTCTTCGATTCTCTCCAATGAAGATCTTCCTCTTTCTTTCGAATACTGGTGTTTCTTATAAGTGTTTTCACACGCCAAATTGGTCTTCCATCCTTCGCATTCTGTGCATGGGAGGCAGACGTTTGTGAAAAATGAAGCGATTCTTCTTCTTCTTCTCTATCCCGTAACCGTTTTTGAAGGTCATTGGGGCGATGCAATACTCTAACGAATAATATCTCTCCATACCTCTCTGTCCTCTCCTGATCGTCTGGTCTGTTCTGATGCGAGTCTTGTCCATTTGTAAATGTTCTCGCATCATTTCTTGTGCTGTCGACCTCTTCTTTTACCACTCATTGTGCCCTGTAGTATGGTTTCACTAATGTCGCTTGTAACATGTCCAAACCAGCGCAACTTTCTCCCCTTAACCGTGTCGAGTAGGTGCTGCTGCAACGGTCCTTAAGCTAGTGCAATCTGTCGGTAAATCTCATCATTGGTGACTCGATCTCTGTATAAAACACCTAGAATTCTTTGAAAGGACTTGCTTTCTACTGATTGTATACGTCGCTGGAGATCTGCAGTAAGTGCCCAGCTTTCACATCCGTACAAAATATCGAATAGACAGGAGTGTGCATTAGTCGGACTTTAGATTTTAAGCTGAATCCTCTTGTCTTTCAACAGAATGTTGAACCTGTTCATTGCACTCAGGGTCTGGGCAATTCTGGCTAACACCTCAGGTCTTGAACCGGTCTCACTAATGATCGACACTAATTATTTGAACTGTGAAACTGGCTCTAAATTCTGGTTGTCGATTTGATGGCATCTTTGAAAGCTGTTAGGGGACCTTGTCATCATCTTGGTCTTTTCTTGTACTGATCTGCAAGCCATATTTTATTGATGCTTTATTCAGACGTTTAATCAGAGCTGCCAGCTCTTCTTCATTTCCGGCCATTGCATCGATGTCATCTGCAAACCGAAGGCTGGTAATCTTTCTGCCCCCAATGCTGACCGTGCCTTCGTGATCGTACAATACCTCAGCCATGATCATCTCCAGAAACAGATAGAACAGGGTTGGGGACAGTAGACATCCTTGTCTCACCCCAACAGCTATTCTGAACCACTCTCCCATTTTTCCATTTCCGAGTACTGCGGAACTGAGGCTGCTTCGTACAGCTTCTGTATTATGTTGATGATGTCTGGACTGATGTTAACAGTTTTCATAGTTGCCCACAAAGCTTCATGCCAAATCCTGTCAAAAGCCTTTTTAAAATCTATATATACATGGTACAGTTCCTGCTGATGTTCTTTATGTTTCTCGCATATCACACTCATATTGCATATCTGTTTAAATGTCCTGCGCCCTTTCCTGAATCCTGCTTGATCATCTGAGATGATTGTCTCAGCCTGCGTTTTTAACCTGTTCAGGACAACCCTGAGTAAAACTTTACCATGGTGACAAGTGATACTAATTATCCTGCGGTTTGGGCATAATTGTATATCTCCTTTCTTAGGCAACGTGATGACGAGAGAGCGGGTCCAAGCTGCACGCCAGAAACCAGATAGTGAATAGTCCATGGTCCATAGTGAATTGTAAATGTTTGTGAGCACTGTTACTATTACTTCGCCACCCGCTTGAAGCAGTTCAGCAGGAGTGTTATCCACACCTGGTGATTTTCCAGCCTTCAGACTGCGAACTGCTTCTTAAACCTCGAAGTAATGGGAGTAGGGCTTCTGTGTTTTGGGAGCTTGGGTTGTTGAGGACAGATCTACCACCAGCAGCCTCCTGATTATATAGTTCACTACAATATTCTGTCCAACGCTTCATAATATCACGATCTTCTGTGAGAACAGTGTCTTGTTTATCTTTTATTACAGATGTCCTCCCTTGTTTAACACTAGTAAGGCTTTTGACCACTTCACACATCTTTTTACTGTTCGTGTTGAGATTCCGCCTTATTTCCTCGCACCGTTGGTCTATCCACTTCTCCTCTTCTGCTCTAAGTTGTTTTATTATCTTTTTATTGACCTCTCTGTATTTTAGATGCCCCTCTGCCGTCGTGCGCTTTGGTCTGAGAGTTCGTCGTTGATCGCAGAGCTGCAGCATTGCATGACTAACCCAAGGACGTTTAGTAGGACGATATCTCCCAAGCACCTCTTCCGCAGTTGAGCACATCACTTTGTTGAATTTCTCCATTACGGAGTCAATATATTCAGGCTAATCTTTAATATCGAGGAGCGGGGCAAATCTTCCTCAGACTGTATTCTTGAACATGTCTAGTATGTCTAGCCCTTCAACTTCTCAAGATTAAACTTGAATCTGGTGTTTCCAAGATTTGGAAGGTCATCATGAAGAGGTTGTGATCACTACCAACATCTGCACCAGGGAAACTTCGCGTTCTTGCTGTATGTATTGAGCGTCTAAAGCGGCTTTGTAACAGGATGTAATCAATTTGATTCTTGCATTGATTACCCGGACTGTGCCATGTCCAAGTCCTTGACTTCTTGTGGATACCCCAGGTGTTCGCTAGTGAAAGTTGGTTGGATGAAGCAAATTCTATCCAACGGAGCCCTCTATCGTTTGTCTAGGCGTTCGAAGCTGGACCTAAGATGTTGGAACAGTTTCTCCTTTCATCTTGACCTACTTTAGCTTTCAAATCGCCCAGAAGTATGATCACATCATTCTTGCAGGTGTTTTCGATAACGGATTGTAACAACTCATACAATTCGTCCACTTCCTGATCTTCATGTGCTGAGGTAGGAAAATATACTTGTACAACAGTCATGTTAATAGTGAGATGATCCTGCTTGACACTGGCCCACATCCCATGATTGAGTTCAACCAGTCTTTGTGAACAAGAAATCCTACACCATGGATGTGTTGCCTTTCATCGCCAACATAGTATATTTTGTGTCCCTCAGCAGTTGTCGTCTCTCCACTGCTCGGCTTCCAGCGCATCTCTGAGAGGCCAATGACGTGCCATTTATAGTTCTTTACTTCATGTAGAAGCTTCTCTACTCTTCCTTCAGCCCATAGCGTTTGGGTATTCCACGTGCCGATAACGAACTGTTCTCTAAATCTTATGGCTTTGTCGTGTGCACCAGTAGCTTACTTTTCACCCCCGTCCTGATGCAAGGCGGTAGATGCGGTCGTTTTTAATCCGGGCCTCGACCGATCCGGTATGGTTCTTGATGATAACGTCATATTCATACAACGAACAATGGGTAAATACGGTCTAGCGGTACCTATCCCTCTCTAGACCGGGTTGATCACAGCCGAGCTCCACTGATTAAGATGTGGTTCACCTTGATCCCGAGAAGATGGCCGTTATACCAATCTTGTAGTACCTCCGCCCTGGCCGTTGACTTCAGCGAGGACGACATCCGCCCAGTACTGCCCTGCTGGCAGCACCCCCTCACGTCATTCAGCCAGCCAGCTGGGCTACGCACATACAGTTGGGATTTTTATCATCGCTGCAGCGAAATAATTCGCAGGACGAAAAGTAGAAATGGTTTTTACTTTTCGTCCGACGATTTTTTTCGCGACTTCTTTCTGGCCTTAGCCTCATCAAATCAGGCATTTTATCATGGCGGCGAGCAGCTATGTGACAGCTTCTCTTCTACAAAAAATTTTGTTATGTTATGTTATGTTAGCAAATAACCAAGACTGGCCTGTAAACCTTATGCAGCATGGAGAGGATGTAGTAACGATGGAGAGTATGTCACCACCACATTTGACAAACAGGCATTTTTGGAGGTCATTAGGCAACATCGATGCTCATAAGACACAATTGACCAGAGGGGTTGGCCCAACTTCAAGGATTTTACGGTTTGTCTTGGCAATTTGGGCGGGCATCCCCCCATGCCCTATGCTGACTTCGTGCCTGCGGCCTTAATTCGAGACTGCCTTACACAGTTGTTATTAGCAAAGTTTAGAAACAACGATTTTGACGATCGTCATAAAAATCGTCTAGTGGAGATGTGGCTTAAGGCAGGTTATAAAGCCTCTTTCAATTAAGACAAGTCAACAAAGTGGAACGTCATATCAGTTTATTAAATCAATTTAAGTCTTCACTTGCATTCATTAATGACATCGAGCAAGGCACAGGTTTTAGCGGAAAGAGGGATGTTTGCTCTCCTCACTAATGTGTAGCAAGGGTTAACTGAATTGTGCGCTGTGCTACGCAGCAAAGAGTTTGTATTTCGTCGAGGTTTATGAAATAGTATCATAGTGATCGAAATTCCAATAGTAATAGCATTCATTTACCTGATCTTCAACATTTTCGATTCACAACCCTTCTCCAGTCTTACTTCTCCAAGAATGCCATTGAGCATACAATACCCTATCAAATGATTTATAAGCGAGTCACGTTTTAACACGTTTTAATTCTGCTCAAATTTGACAAAGGCATCACTAAAAGGGCCTGAAAACTAGTTTTCCCCACGTTACATTCTTTTAGCATCTTTTGTGGTATTCAAGTATGCTACGGAGATACTACCGTACGGTTTCAGCTTGTTAATTTTCTTACCCATAGAATACTCTTTCTACTGTATTACTTTTTTGCTCGATGCACTTGAATCTTCCAAGTATAACGAGGTCTCCTTTAACGGCCTTTTCACCTGGGGGGTTTACGAGTGAAACTGATTCGGGCAACTGGAACAATTCAACACAACCGACACAACCGCAGGCCTCTTCCTTTAATGACCATAAAGGAAAATTCTCCACAAATTTCAGCTGATGTTCGACGAGCAAACCTTTTGCTTCATCAGGAGAATCTACTCGCATTGAGATGGGATAAGACTTTCTATTTTACGTCACTAAGTATGATTTAACTGTAGTATATCGTTCCCCCAAACCGCTTCGCGCCTCGTTCGAACAATAATCTAAGGATAAGCGATGGGTAAAAGGTGGCGCTGCTAGCCTCTTAAAGCTGCAGCATTAATGATCAGTTGCATCCAACGGAAATGATCATAACCTATGCAGCCTGGTAGATTTTTACATCAGCAACAAAAATCAGAAAGAACGTCTGTGGGGGCAGGTTGTCACTGAAGTCCACTTAAATTTTACCGCGGTTATGGACGCCCGAATCGAACTGTGGCAATCGAGACGCAGGTATCAATGTATTGTAAAATTTAAAATCCCGAAAGATGTATGATCCACATAGCTGCAAATTCAAGGAAGCACACCGACGTTTGACGGGAACAATTATTATTTTCGTCTTTATTACAACATGAGGTTCATGAATTTGTCAATAATTCAACAACAAGGGCCTAACAGAACAAACCGAATTGAAGTTATACATAGAAATATTTCTAGCATAATAAATATTCCCACTAGACTCGACTATTCCCACCCCACTGGTTAAAAACGTTGATGTCCCAACCCTATCAATACAGTTTGCTGTGGGGGGCCTGCAACCCCAAGTTTTGCAAGAGAACGATAAAATCGTAAAATTCCTAGAACGTTCCTCCTTCTGATGGCAATTCAATAAATAGTTCCCTATTTTACCTCGAGCAGGGCGGTTCCGGATTAAATTGGACATGGGGAGTGTGTCAAATGACGTAATGGGCTGTGTGTAGAAGCGGATGAATTTTTGCGAAGATATGCTTTCATAAAACTATTGGTTAAGAACTTAAACACAACATAATCACTCAAGAACTGGCCTACTTCGAATGTATCTTGGGCTATCCTTAGTGAGAAAAGCCTATTGAAAGATGCCATCCAACTACTGTTTCCGCCACCACATAAACCTACGTACACAATTCTTATTGCATGTGTATTTTTCTTTTAAAAAACGATGACATTTGTAGGTCCTTCGTTGCTGCCCTGGGCGCAGGGTTTCAAAAGCAGTAGAATTAAGGTATGGCCATCTTGACTGTCGCAAGATTGTGTACGGTGGCTAGTAAAAAAATAATCCCTATACTAATTTTTTACAATTCGTCCTTCTTTGGTGCTTCTTCCTCTCCACCTTCACCCTCTCCCTCCGGTGTTTCTTCCCCACCTTCACCTTCACCCTCGCCTTCAGGGGCCTCTTCGCCACCTTCCTCAGCTCCTGGTTGATCCTTTCCACCTGATTCCAGGAAAGCTGTCATGTCATCGAGAGTTCGGCCTCCATTGTAATCCACAATCTGATATAGAAATGCAGACAAAGAAAAATAAAACTCAGTTACAATCACTTCATGGTAAAATATAGCTCAATAAACGTTCTAGTACGGTGGGAATTGACATCCTGGCATGAAGTAGCGGGGGGAGGAGGGGTGATGATGAAAAGGTCTCTCGGATGCTTCCTCACTTTCCAAAGAAACACAATGATACAAGTGGGTTGCCTAGCCTCAAGGTTGGAATGGTGAGTTCCAGTAGATACTGAATATATATTGATTGCCAGGGAAACAAAACTAGATGCAGTAAACAACTTTTTGGTTCAGAACAGCTACTGCTTCATGTCAGTTACTAGAAAGTAGATCAGTCTCGCTATGTGGGTGTCTCACCCATGCCTTATGGAAATTGTTATGTCCCATGAGGAGGCCCTCCATGACATGACATCATTTCAGGCCAAAAGATCTTTACACAGTCAAGAATAAACTAGATAGGGTTCCAAGGTGCTCTGAACAGAAATTCCTATCGGCAAAGCATTACCTGCATACCTAATAACAAACATAATCAGCTAAAATTCCATGCTGGGTATGCACGATTTGTATGATCAGTCACGCACAGAGGATTAACTTGGTCGGGATCAACAGTAATCAATTTTCACTTCTGCCATGGAACACCTTCCTAGCAGGGTGTTTGAAACTATATTTACATCTTAAGCCAGAGTTTAGTCACAACTCTTGTTACCTAGCAGCAACCACAAAACCCCAACACCCCAATACCCAAAAGTAAAACCACCAGGGCCAACAATGCTTTGCAGAGAAATGCAATTTATCAAAGACAAATTTATTTCATTAAAAAGGTGCACAATCAAGAAGACAAAAAAAAACTACTTACACCGCCTTCCTTAGGGAAATACTTGAGTGTTGGGAAACTTTGAACCTTAACAGACTCTACTTCATTAGCTGTGGAATCCATCTTTGCAATAACAATATCTGGATGATCTTTGAACTTCTCGGCCAGCTTATCCCAGATGGGAGCAAGCTGCTTGCAATGTCCACACCATGGGGCATAAAATTCAACAAATACACTTTTAGTTTTGTCCCCAACAACTTCTTCAAAGTTCTTTCCAACCAGAACCTTTACTGGTTTGCTATCCCAATCCTCTGGAATATCTTGTGACATCAAGTGGGGCTGGAAACAAAATAAGATTACAGGTACAGATGACATAACAATCCTAAGAATAAGGAGAAACCAAAGAGGTGATGTATAAGTCAACGGTTAAAACATGCATGTCATTGACCATCTGCAATTCAACTTGCAATTATGGTAAGTGCTTGTTTGTGTGTACAATTAGAGGGGTTCAAATTGCATCTTGGAAATCTTCACCTCCAGAGGCACCTAATTATGACCTTCTTGCATACAAGTACCACCTCTCACTTTACAAAATTATCTGTTGACAGGATATCTGTAGCTTTTCCAAAAAGGTAAACACTGAATATACAAATGAATCAGCTTGACATTATGATCAGTCCCCACTCTACAGCATGATTCCTCATGCAATTTTACCATAGCACCCCATTATATTAGATTTATGAATGATACTCCCCAAACCCTACTATGAAATACTGGAGAGTACTGTGGCCAACAAAGTAAATAGTTAACTTGTACTATGACGATAAAAGCCCTAAATCTTCTTTATTTATCTATTTTCTAATCTTCACTGTCAAAATAACAAAATCTTCAGGCAACCAGAGTTATCTATGAAGGAACCTGTTGAGCATGTGAACTTCCTGACCACATATCTAATAACCTTCAAAATAACTTGAAACATTGAAACATTTTAGCACCTTTTCAAAATCCTGTCTGTACATGTTGTAGCCACTGTCACCTAGCCTGTTCAGCTATAGCTACTGATTGTCTAGTCTGACTAGTCTTGTATGCTGACAGTATGTCGTTACTAAAATGTTTGAGGAGATATTGGAGTGAAACTGCACCTTGGAAATATTGGATTCCTGTGCTGGCACACTTATCTGCTGGTGGGTAAGTAGGTGCGAAGTGTTCACTTCATACTCAGGAACCAGTTGCAAAATGTGATCAATCAAAAAGTAACTGGGATGCAGGTTTGGGTTCCTTAACACCACAGAATTTGTAACACTTATCAGTCACAAATTGTGTGTATCTTGGGCAAAATTATTGATATGTAAAAAAGCCATCCACCTGTTATTAATTTCCTCATCTTAACTCCTTACATTTATCAGCACTATCAATGAAACAAATGACCCCAAATTATAAATGAAAGGTTTCTCATCATCTCTGTTAACCATCTTACCTTCAACTTTCCATCAATGAAGTCCTGTACAAAAGCTACGATAGCTTTTGTTGAAAGATCATTGCTCTCTGGCTTGTATTTTGTCATATCTTCACCAAGGTTGATAAGTCTGTAAGTTGGAGCATCTGCCTTTTTCAAGCCAAAGAATTCCATGATCCTCTCATTGTCTTCAACATCAATATCAATGTAAATGAAAAGGACAGATCCCTTGAATGGCTTAGCTGCTTCAGTGAAGGAATCAAGAGTTTCCTTGAAATCTGCAGACTTCTTGCTGATGAACAGAAGCAGGTGGTTCTTAACATCTCCACCAAAGATCTTTGGAGCAGCCTGAAATGTAATGTAGGTATGCAAGTTAGACTATATAGAAAACCAACAATCTTGAAAATGTCATGGTCCATTGTTGTCCTAGATATTCCTTGTTAGCATTATCAGGACTGAAACAAGACAAAGTTTGCCGACTGCAAATTCAGTAGGGGAATAACATCTTTCACAATTTGAACGAGTCCCAATTCTCACACAATTTATTGATGACTAGTTCCAAGACTAAAGCTATATTGGTAGGTACCCTTTAATTTGAATGGTTCAGGGAGCCTATCATAGAAGTGCTACTTTGGATAGAACGTGAATTAGCTCAACTACAAATACTTCCACAGATCTTTTCCCTTACCTCATCAGTGAATTCTGTTACCAATGCATTGCTTGCACCCTTGATAAATGTAGCAAGCTCTGTTTTGTCTGCCTTGCCAGTGTAGTCTTCCCTCCCTTCATCAAACTTCTTGAAAACAACAATTGAGTCTGCATTGACCTTTTGACTTTCAGCTGCTTCAGCATTGCTAGTGATAGCAAATTCAACACCATCATTTTCCTCAGCAACATCCAAGAATGCCTGGCAAATAAAGAGGTCAGTTTTATAAAAAATAGGAGTATTGACATCATCAAATCCTTAACACCACATTACATTAAGTTGTCAAGAACTCACAAATCCAAGACATGCACAGGACATCAGATACAAAAGGCCGGTCACTAAACAACAACAGGACTGAACAAGATACTAACACAAGGGGTCCACATGATCTCCTTAACAAGTTCAGAACTTGAAAGGAATAAAAATAATAAAGAGCAATTTGTCCTGGGCATGACACTTTAGGCTCTTCCTCTAAAAATTGTGCTGTTCTGGTAGTTATACCTAAAATAGTTGCTGACCAAAATAAATTACTAAAAATCATCAAAAGCTACCCCAACTTTTTGTACGGTACAAGAGAGGTAAAATCAGAAACATCAATGGAAAACGGGAACCATTGACCTCCATCATTCACTTAGTAGATTCAAAGACACCCTTCAAGGCCATTCTGGCACGAAATATTTAAAGAGATTTATTCCTATACTTTGGTTTAAATTAAGCTTAAGAAATAAACTTTGCTCTGGCCAAACTGGTCATGAACCTCCTGGGTCAAAAGGCTACCTAAGTACATGCTAAAAAATAACCAGGTAAATCTACATGGCAATTTTAGCTTCTTCTCTTCACACGGCCTGCCAATACCATCAAAGGTACTTATCACCAGTTCAAGGGGGTGGGGGTAGGTGGTGGTGTTACTGGATTGTTTAAAATCCATTCATTAAAGGAACATTCTCATTTTGACTTTAAAACAAGCTGACATCATAATTTATTTGAATTTCTTTATGTCTCAGTTTTGTCTTTCAAACCAACAAAAACCTGGATATTCAACAAAAATGTCATTGTTTCCAGTCAATCAAAATCGGGCATAATAATCAAAGATTACTCTGCACCCACTAATCTGCTATCCATACATTGAGAAAGTTCCACATTTTAAATCATTCCCATGTTTAATTTTGGGTGGGAATAGTTTTACAATGATCATGTATGGAAATGAAAAGGGCAAAAGGACGAGTAATTTAAATCAATCAGTATATGTAAACATATTTTAAAAATAACAATACCAATTCAAAAGTACTAACCTTTGCCAACTCACTCTCCTTGTCTGCGAAATACCCTACAACAGCAACTTGTTTGGCATCGATGAATGCTTTGAGTTCATCTGCTGTTTCGACTGGCTGTGCAGGTGGCCCTGTTTTCTTGTTAAGCCATGACACAATCTCGTCTGAAGTTCTTCCTCCTGCAAACCAGGAGGTAACAAAGGCATACTATCACTAAAAAAGGTTTGAAACTCAAAATTCAATACCCTCACTTAACGCAGAGGGAAAATTGAATCACAAATCTAAAGATTTTGAAATAGTAAGATTTGACTTTGGGTATCTAAAGGCAATCCTGCAGTAGTTTGTTTCCCAAAGTAACAGACCTGTAGTGTATTCAATGTTTAAAGTAAAGGAGTTTGAATTTCAAAAATATCTGGTCAAAATTTTTTTAACATTCCCTGGTTCCTTATGATTCGAGACAGTGTCAAATAATGTTTTGATAGAGATATTTGTAGCTTTGAAAGCTGATATCTAGTCATAGACACAAATCCTGACCAGTCACTTGAACATAGTGAAGGGGAACTTTCCATTATGATTGTTAAATGGTACACGTACACACTTTGAAAGTACCACAACCAGTTACTGCAGAGCAGCTATTGATGGGTGTGTGTTCAAAATTTAAGTTTTGTCTAATTTCTCCAATTTTATTAGTACAAAATACAAACCAATAGTATAAAGTAATCTTCATCGGGGGTGCTCAAGGTATTTTCGGGAGATAAAATTATTTTTTATCAAATAGCAATTAGTTATCCAATCATTTGCAGCTTAAATATCATCTTCATGCTTAACAAAATGTTAACTCATTGAACTCTCAATGGTCACTTACTGGCATTGAGTCAAAATTAAATTGGCCACCACTCCTGTACTGTACCAAAATTATTCAAATTTTGAATGCCTCATAATTGTAAACTGTCAACGAGTATAAAAGAAACAGTTGTATGTGGCTCTCCTATGGTCAGCCATCTGCACTTAAAAACGACTTGGGTTTTCAAACAAATGGTGAACATGAGCCTTTTGCTGACTCAATACAACTTGGGTTAATCAGTCTCACAGTGAGTAAAATTGGATAGTGGTCAACCTTATCTGTGTAGTTGGAACAGCAGAATCAACATGACAACTTCAGCTCCCGGTAAACCCTGTGTACCAGTATCTTCTTAAATGACAGCCAGTCAATCCATGGTCCAAAAATGAGGCAGCAGCCTACACTATCAATAAATAAGCCCATCTTGCAAACATCAAAACTGAAGGTCATCATAGTAAACCTAAAGTTTCGCTCAACCTGGCCTTTTCATCTTGTGAATGACTCATTGTTCAAATTCTGCCTTGTCCTCTTCTGTCCTAGCTATCTGTCATACTTAACTTCTGCCTCAAGCTCAACTTTGCTTTACAACTTACTTGCTTTCAAGTTTAGAATTTCAAAGCAAAACATAAACCTGATCTAGAATTAAGAAACATGAGACGAGACCCCACCTCTTAGTACCTTTAAGTTATGGAGAAGATTCCAGTAATACTACATTAAAAAGATCTGCATACGAGGTTATTTTTAGTAAAACTTGTTTCTATTAAAAAAAACAGACCCGTGTGCAACTTTTAACTGTCCAACATCCACCAAAAACAGGTTACCGCAATACAGAGAAGATGCTTTACATAATGGGATTGGTATCCCTCCTGAATACTCCTGTAAACATTAGTGGAGCCACCAAATGTAGATAAACCTCCCTTTTCGAGTACTGGATTACTGCAAGCACAAGTACTGTGGAGCAACTTTCAAAAGAACCCTTGCAAAAAAAAAGTCTCACGTGGGCTCATATAAACTACCTCAAGGTTATAATCTTCATGGCATCGGCACCTTGAAGACGTGGTAGTAAGTACACAAGACCTGCATGAGAAACAGCTTGATCAAAACACTTGACCAGTTCCCTCTATTTTACAGTGATTCAATATTGTTGCTGCTTTGGGCAAGCACGGGTAACCTTCCCAGAAGAAACGAGACTGGTTCATAATAGAATAGAATGCATCACGGCCCAACTTTTATACATTTAAAGAGCAAGTAGCTCATATTTACATTACAACAGTGGGATCGTGAATGGAATTACTCCACGTTAAAGGGTTCGTTGTACAGTTACATACCTGAGTACTCGACAACTTTCCCATCTTTGAAAAATTTTATTGTTGGAAATCCCTGGACTTCATATTTCTCTGCCAGTTTGCTCTCAATTGTTGCATCAACTTTGGCCAATTTCACATCCGACTCCTGTTCCTTAAGTGCCTTTGCTGCTTTTGCATATTCAGGTGCTAAAGCTTGGCAGTGACCACACCAGGGGGCATCTTAAATTTAAAAGATGAGGAAGAAGTCATTAGCAGATGCATTATCTCCCGGGGAACTTTATACTTAAATACTCACTGCTGTAGCAGGATAATGGATTCACGTGTTACAAGGGGTCAATTCTTCCGCTATCCGTATCTCCGGAAATCTCGTATCGATTTTTGAATATGCTGCTAAATTGATAAATATTCCCTCTACCATGCTGCCCCACATATAGGAAATCCTTCTTTAACAGGTCTAGTAGTATCTTGAGGTTTTATCATAAATGAGTGATTTTCCTATCAAATATCATCGAATAGTTAACTCTGAATTAAAATATGCTGAACAGTATATCGATAACCTTAAATCTCTGATTTTGTCATCGATGTATTCATTAAAATAGGTTTCCAATCAATAAGCAAGGTTGTGACCAGGCAGTAGATCTTACAAAAATCATCAAAGTTGGTCCCCTAAATGCATTCGAGATCATACGATAGCCCCCGGGAAGATTTACAAGGCAGTAACACAACTTTAATATAGTGTACCAATGATTATCAAAATCGACCTAGTTCCATTTTTAACACTATTACTGTGATCGAGTTTAACAAACTGTACAATACACCGCTGCCAAACAAGGACGGTCATTCTCAAAACACAAGCAGTGCGACCTGCAAGATGCAAGACCCATCCAGCCCATAGCAAATCAATGACTTCCAAGACAAACACAAAGGATGCTCAACAGGGCCCCTAGAACTTATCTGCACTGTAATTGTACTCAAAACCAGTTCAGCCTGGCCATATCTTGATATAAATAAAAAACCTTACAGGCATACTTACAGAATTCAACTAAGACTTTTTGGTCTGCTTTGGTAGCCTCTTCAAAGTTTTTCGTCGTTAGAACTAAGACATTTTCTTCTTCTTTAATTTCTTCGGCTTTAATGGCCACTAGGGCACACATAAATATAACTAGAAGCTTCATATTCGAATCTTAGATGTGTGATCCTGCCAACTTAGCACCTTTCTAAAGTCGAATGCAAATGAAAAGAGACATACGTGTCTTGGTTGACAGGAAGTATAGCAATGAAATCTGACATGCGCAGAGTGGGGAATCGTGTAGGAACGTTATTGGCTGTACATTTCAATAGCTTTTGTTGCGTCGATCATCAAGTCAACATCTGATGGCAAGTTTTAGCTTGACAATGTTTAACCTCCGGTTACAAGACGATTTCTGTCGTTTCGAGGACATATTGCTTGTTCAATTGCTGTAGGTTAAGTTCTTTAACAATAGGGAAGACCGAAATAAAAGGTGTTATTCCAACAGAAGAGCTCATCAGATCGATCATCTTAGTCGCCTACGTCATTTTAGTTGCTATCATAATAACAATCATCATAGTCATTTTCACCAAAAGCATCCACATCGTTGACGTTGATGATCTTCACCGCCCACAACAGTGCAATCATTGACATCATCATGATCATCATTATCATGATCATCATTATATGCATTATCATCATCATATGCATCATCATCATCATATGCATTATTATCATCATCATCATCATCATCATCATCATAATATGCATTATCATCATCATCATCA